>JAOQMP010000007.1:32766880-32785974 GCA_027563575.1 Erythroxylum pedicellare
AAGTTCACGCAACAAACATGTTAATGATGAATATAGCGTAACTAATAAAAATATTGGATCAGAAGCAAATTTAATGAATCAAGTTTAAATGAGTTTTAGGCTATTTTTTTCTCGTGGTGCCCTATTGATGATGATTAAAAGACAATAGCAACTAAGTAAAAAGCTAAACTTTAAACATTTAACCAAGCCTCTTGTCTTCTATCTAATCCATATTGTTAACCCTCTCGAACATTTAACTTAATGTTAGAGAATAATGATATTAGAGTTATTCTATCACAATTGTGACTTACATGCATGGTCCGTGACTCACGACGTACATATGCACGATTGTGCATGTTAGTAATAGATGTGACTTGATAGTGCAAATTAAGTGACTGATGGCTTATTTTATAAGTTGTGAAATTTAAAATTTGAAATATTAAAATTTAAGCAAAAATGATAACATCTTTTTTTGGACCAGACAAAATAAGATTCCACGTCTCATATTACTCAAATTTGATTGTACTAAGTAGAAATTTTTTCTTAAGTTCAGAAGCAAATTACTTTTTTGTTTTTTGAGAAATTGAAATCGCATGCCAATAGTTGTAACTTAATTTTTATTTCAACAGTAGGCAATGGCATGAAAATATTTCCTTGAAGGGAAGCCTTTTATTAGAGTAGAGTAGGAGAACGATTTGTCTCCGAACCATTTTTCGCTTAAAGAGTCTTTGCCCCAACCCCAACCCCAACCCAAATTGCTCTATTCTCCTTTGTCTTTACGAGTTCTCTGGTTCTTTGTCTCCGTTATATCTACTCTGTACATAAAAATAGATGTATTTTGGGAAGCGTAGTGCCACTGTTTCCTCCCGTTTTCCCTCTCAATTTAACTGATACAAAATATAAAATAAAATTGGAGACGTGGCGATTGCGAATGGAAACTTCTCCGCACGACCTCAGTCGAACTGTTCCAACTGGTAAAATTCTGTTTTCCTTCACTCATTCTTCCTTTGTTCGTTCATTCAAAGGCCTTTGTGTGTTTTAATTCGTCGGATGCTTGCACATTTTTATTATTGTTGCCAGAGTAAAACCCTAATTGTCTTTCTCCCTGTACTGTATTCTTTGCGCATGGTTCTTTTTTGTTTTTAAATAATTTTCGATGAACCTTTGCTTTTGGTTGTACTCCCTTCTATTTCCTTCCTTTTCCATTTTTAGGCATTTCAATCAAGTTTCGTTGTCTCCACATCCTTGCGTCGTCTAGGTTTATACGATGTCGATTGTTAGGTTTTATTGGATTAAATTATATTAAATTTTCTTCTTCTTTTAGGGCTTCTACTGTTTATCGTTCTATGCGAAATTTGCAGTTTTTTTTCACGCACTTTTGTTCATGCTGTCATTCTTCGCTGACAATTTCTTTTGCTTCCAGAATGTGTTTTTATTTTTGGATTTTTCCACATCTTTTACATACACTTCAAGGAAATACAACACTATGGTTCTTGGTGTTTTTTCCCTATATTTTTCTTTTTAAATCCCTATGGTTTAGATGTGTCAAGAAGAGCATCATCATGACTTTCCCCTTTTCACATAGACCCCCTGGTTTCCTTGTTCAAGGGTTTGGGTTGGGATCATTGGTGTAATGTGATTGCGCTTGCTGAGTTGCTTAACACTTTGATTCTGAAGCAGGGGAGACACCTCTAAGGCGAGACAGTTCTATGGAGAAGGTACTTATTTGTGCACTCCTTTAAGCCCCTCTGTTTTTACTTTTCCAATTTTCTTATGCATCCCATTGGTACCTTATTTTGCAATGTATTATCAGCCACTTTCGCCCGATGATGAAAGGTTTGTTTCAGCAAATCCTTCTATAGACGCACCCATCATAGGGCATGCAAGGAATGCTAGAGAACCATCTTATGGTATGAATTTGGCTGGAGATATTAGCATTGTTCCACCACCACCAAATACTTACGTTTCAAATGTGCAAGAGGCAATACATGGAGGTGAGTAGCTTCATCTGTTGCTTGCAATTCATCAACATTTGTGCAAACCTTCAAAAGTGAAATCTTATTTTCAGGCCAAATTGTATTTGCATGTTGATAAAAAAAAGGATCTTATGTATTTTGTTTCAGCTTCAGGTTATGGCCATGATGGGTATTCTCAGTACATTAATGCTGCTGATGGCTTGCATGTATCACCGGTGAGGATAGATGATATGTAACTCGTTGGACCGTGGAAAATGATTTTTACTCTTAACTTACCATTTTCTACCTAATGGTTTTGATTCTAATCAGGTCCTATGCAATGATAGTCCATCCTTGTTGTTACCTTCTGGTTATGCCTTCAGTCCTGAGATGGCTTATGGGCAATATTCTCCAGTTGCTACACCTCTTCCTTCTATATATCTAGATGGCCAGTTGTACTCTCCACAGCAGTTTCCATTTTCACCTTCCTTCTATGCACAGCCTGCTCCTCCACATATGCCTTCATCAGTTTCTCTTGCACAATCTGATCTCCTGGCCTTGGATAGTAGTGACAACTTGCTTCTTGGGCCCGGATCAGGTTACTTGGTACATTTTGGACCATTTGGTGGCGGGAATATGTCTGGTGCAGAAGGCTCTAGTTCTTTGACATCTCCACCTGCTTATCCACAGGCAATGGGTATATTTGGGTCATCTGAACATCAAATTGGGCAGGTAGGTTTTGTCCATTTCAAATTGAATTAAGCGCTTTCTGGCAGGGAATTTGGGTTTAAACATTGTTCCATTTTGATATTGTGATTGGGTTATTTCTTTTTTTTTTAAAAAAAACCTCAACTTTTCTTTTGGTTCTTAATGTGATCTTTAATTTTGTTGTAACCTATTTCATTCCGATAATAATAGACACTTTTTTAATTGCACATTATTCATGTATATTCATCTGCTGAATTTATTCTATTTTTATGTAATTTTCATATTTAATCACTGACCAAGCTTCTGATACACCCCAAAAGAACTCTTGTAACTTGACAACTTAATGGCACCAATTCTTTGTAAACATGCATCATAACAATTTCAAGATGTATTTTTATCATATATCTTGCATTGAGCTAGTTTAATGTATAGAGTAGAAGAGGTCACTAGAAAAGTTGCCTGGTTCTTAGACTTTTCTAATGTTGACTTGTGGCTATTTCCAAATTCATTAGTAACAATCTCTTTAACCTTTGTTTCTTGGACACCATTTGCAACTGCAGATATCTCAACACGGACCACTGCCTGGATATGGAATTATGTCACCGTCTTCTGTTAGACACTACCCTCATGGTCGCTCTCATCAGAGCTCCCATTTTAGTGGCAGATCCATGTCTTATTCAGGGGGAAATGAGAGGGTCCGACTTTCTCTTGACAAGAGTAGAAGAAGAGAGAGGGAGCAAGATTCCATTTACATTTCAAATGATTCACTTGGTTTTGACCGCAATAGAGGGCCAAGGGCTTTTAAACTTAAGGGTAAAAGCACCACTGAACAAGGTTCTTCCTCTGGTAACAATGAAGATAATTTATCTAGTTTTCGACATCAGTTTGATTTAGTTAATCGGCCAGGCTTTGTCACTGACTACAAAAATGCCAAGTTCTTTGTGATGAAGTCTTTTAGTGAAGATAATGTTCATAAAAGCATTAAGTACAGTGTTTGGGCCAGCACACCTCATGGGAACAAAAAATTGGATGCAGCTTATCATGAAGCAAAAAAGTTGGAAAGCGACTGCCCAATCTTCCTATTTTTCTCGGTATGGTACTCTTTATTGATAAACATTTTCCAATGACTTTATGGTTAAGCCATGGTGGCTAACTGGCGATCTTCATAACAAATATAAGACTCAATAATCTTCTTAATCTTACTTCTGCATTTACAAGTCTAAATATGGTGTTAAAGTTAGTGAAAGAGCAAAGGTTTACAATGTAAAGAAAAAGATTGTTTCTGGTAATAGAAATCACTTAAAGACTTAAAGATGCAATTCACATAGATTTTTGTATAATTGCAGTCTAAGCTACCATGTTTATCCTGGCTCCTAACCATTTGTAACTGCAATCTTAATAGCTTGTAACTTATGGATCTTCTCAACTGAATCATTGGCGTGTACCCTTTTGATTGCATGCACAATAATTGGTCTCACTCCATTTAGGTTTTCAATCATTGCATAATGTACTGATCAATGGGATTTTGTTTAATGGTTGTATTTGTGCAGGTCAATGCGAGTGGACAGTTCTGTGGAGTTGCTGAAATGGTTGGTTCTGTAGATTTTGAGAAAGATGCTGACTATTGGCAGCAGGATAGGTGGAGTGGTCAGTTCCCAGTGCAGTGGCATATTGTAAAAGATGTTCCTAACGGTCGTTTCAGACACATACTACTTGAGAATAATGATAATAAACCCGTTACACACAGTCGAGATTCTCAAGAGGTAGAGAAATTCTTGAATTTTTTTATTATAATCTGTCTTTTGTCGTGTTAATCATATATTGTGCTGGATGTTGCCTTATTCTAGGTGTCCTTGTACTGTTTTATGTAAATGACATTTCTGTACACAATTCCCAGCATGATGATCATATTCCTTAGTGGTAGCTTATATTCAACATTTTATGTCGTTACATTGAACATTTGGTTCTTTCTTTGAGGTTAATGTTACCTGATTTCATTTTTTTTCCTGTTTTTGTAACACAATCAGGTGAAACTAGAGCAAGGTATTGAGATGTTGACGATATTTATGGATCATGATTCACATACATCTATTCTAGATGATTTTGATTTCTACAATCAGCGGGAGAGAGCTTTGAGAGAAAGGAAGTCAAAGCAGCATCCTAGTTTGGGAAATGACCCAACTTTGCTCACGGACGAGTCTATAAATCCAATATCTGATAGTTTTGTTCAAAAAGCCCGGTTTGGTGGAGGTGATAGTAACAAATCAGAAAACCAAGCAACTGCAGTCTCTAGAAGTGATTTGATTGCCTCACCTCCTATTAAATTGACAAGTGCTTCCCAGCTTTCAAATGCGGAGTCATTTAATGATGGGTTTTTTCGCGCTTTGAAGTTAGAGGATAGTAGTAACAATGTGATGCAGGCAACTGAATTGGGTGGTGGGCATCAGGACCAGCGTTGCTGATAAAATAAATACACAAGACCAGAAGGCAGAGTTAGTGATTGCAGGCGTTTTTCAGATGCTTGCTATGACATGACTTACTCCTTTGGAAGATTCTTTACTGGCTGACAAGGGTTGAAATGGTCTAACTGAAGTCTAACAAGTTGGTTGGTTATTTTTGTTTCGGTTGTGTCGTCAAATTTTCATGGAAGTTAACCGCTGGTTGGACATGAAGGGAGAAGGGAGAATGGACTTTTTAAAACCAAAGTCGCTTCTTTTGGAAATCACCGCGTATCAATGGTTGGATAAGGTGATTAGCATTAAACTGTGTATCACGTATTTATTTTGGTTAGGAGCTTGGAAGACTGGAAGTTACTATCTTGAAGAAGAAACTGCTGCGCATTCGCGGAGATGTTTGGCTTTTGAAGGAGTTTGGTTGGTTGGTATATGCTATTTGATTTATGCCTAACTGGTTTGTAATCTTAGCATTTCTTGGTTCTTAATGCTTGGGTTTTTGTAACGCTATGCTTAAGCGAGCAGGGAGTTGTAAAATTGGGAGGCAAAATAAGTAGATGAAAGAAAAAGAATAGCGGAGGAAGCAAAAAGGAGGGGAAGCAAAAACAATAAATAGCTTCTTAATATGAATGGAATAGTTCCTAGTCCCGAAAGGAGTTGCGTGATTGATTTGTAGGCAACAAAGAAATTGAATTCATTTCGCATTTTGGAATTTCAGCATGGTATAAACCTCCTTTCTATGTTGGTTATAGCCGAGGATAGAATATAGGAATCTATGTAAAGGTAATATGGTAGCATCTGTGTATAAATGGTGATGGTCATGTTATCATTAATATAATAGTCAAAAGAATATCATATTTTGATTAGTAGTAACTTGTCTGACGGTAAGAATGCTTCCCAATATGAGGGGAGGAAGTAGGAAAATAGGATGAGGGGAGGAAGTAGGAAAATAGGATGAAACAATCGTCCTAAGAATGATAGCTAAATCCATTGGTTCATGCGATGTAAAAAATGGATTGAGAGAGCGTTGGCATCGGGTATGGCATCTGTTGCAACAAATGCCCCATTCTTGCTTATAAATGCGTAGTACATGTATTGGAGCTGCCTGCCCGCAAGAATAAAATTAACCCTTTTAAGAGAATGCAATCTAAAGCCAATACTAAAAGGAAAAGAACGCAAATGAAGTATTGTCTCATTCAATCATCTTATGGTTACCTAGCCTAGTTTAGCTTCGCTTCTCAGAAGTGTCGATCAATAAGATCTTTTCTGCATGAAATGGCCCATTCTCGCTGTGTAGAATCCTACCATCCCATTTCATTCTGTCTGCGATGTCTTTCACTTTCACAATTATATCTACATGATCTCTTATGATAAGTGCTCCTTCCGGTCTAAGTATGCGATACATCTCAAGCATTATATCAAGAATGTCGCACCTGTTTCATCAACAACTTCTCTTTTTAGGTACAGGTTTCAGAAGGTGGACATGAACAACTTACAGTGCCAAGCCTAAATGTACTCTAAAATTGCTGAACTAACCAAACTGATAATAACTTACATACTTGTCCATATACATGCCGAATACGCCGTTGGCATGTAGCAAGTCATACGTACGAGGATATGTTGCAAAGCCTTCACACCTGCACATAATTGTTTTTGTTATATGCATATATCTATAGTACAGCAAAATCAAGTACAGGGGAAGCCATTACATGCTCTGCACCTAACGTAATGGCCATACAATTACAATCCATGTACATGCAGTTTACAAGTCTACAAAAGGTACAAAGAAACTGAAGAAAAGAGCTAACTTTCATTCTTACCAATCCATGTAAGTTCCAATAAGGCCGCGCTCGTACACAATGCTAAGATTATTCTTGTTTGCATCGAAAGGTACCACATTCACCACCCAACTAGGATACTTAATCAATGCCGCGGCAAAACCACCTATTCCAGCATTCATGTCCATTATGTTTCTATATCTACCATCAGATAGAGACTTTAGTATGATTTCGTAGTATTTTACTCTCCTTTTCCACAACCTATTGTCATCATCGAAGGACATGGCTGAAATTCCTTCACCAATAAGACTATGCGGAGGAGTATTCAACCTTTTGGGCCATTTTTCAAGAGCACCTCCAGAAACATCACTCGTGTCTTTCACACTTGGGAGAGGTGTAATGCATGGCTCCATCTTTCTATACCTGTTGAAGAAAAGGTGGCACTCCTGTCAGTCACAAGCCAACAGGATGAGATGACCATGTTTTCCTTGAAGGGAGGAATCCTTAGAATCTAATGATCAATCAGGACCAATTTCTATGCTATTGAATGGGAGACAGAATGAACTTACCATCCAGCATCAGGATCACCTTCGACACAAAAACGGGGAGACCTCCAGATCCTCGACTTTTTTAAGCAGTGAATATGATTGGTTGGTTTTCTCCATACAGCTACAGCTCCCCTCTCTGCAATTTTCTTCCAGCAAAGCCTCTTTGCGAGATCTTCCAACCTCGATTGCTCTTCTTCCAACTCATGGGGTGGCCTTTCCCAACCTTTGTAATTAGTCTTCCAACTTATAGGTGGCCCAGACAATAACCAGTAGCCACCAGGGCGCAACACTCTGTCAATCTCTATGAGATAAAGCCCATCTTACCATTTGTCATTTGCAAAAGAGTGGAACAGAAGGAGAAACGAGTCAGAAATTGGTGAATTGGATAAAGAAGATGAATATACCAAGTAAAAGCAAAGGAATTACGTATTCTCAATATCCTTTTCAGTGTCTTAAGAGCCTTTTCTCTCAACGAATGCCAATGAGCTCATTAATTAAGAAAATGTTTTCCGATTAAAATGTACCATGATCAGTCCATGGCACCAGGCATCTGGAACAGTGAGCCAAATCAAATGACCTTGATGGGAATGGCAGTCGATGGATGCTAAGAATACCAAGCATAGCCGGGAGTCCTCTTTCCAAGGCAAATTGAACTTGGGCTTCATGTATATCCCTTGGTGCAACTGACATCGTCAAGATGTTATAGTCCATAAGATGTGCCCCAAAGCTTGCAACCTGAGGAGAAAGTAAGCTAATGGCTGATCTTCTACTTCACATTTCTTATGTAAGAAGTGAGAATACGGTTTCGGTGATCTGAGCATAATTATACACTTTGACATTGATGACTGACACAAAAGTTAATGTTTGAAGAAATATACAATCACAGCAGCCATAAATTGTTTTCTCCTTGAGAAGAACAACGCATAAGGATAAGATCAATAATGAGTTATATAAGAGGTAGAATGAAGTTGCAAGATTCTTTTCCGGTGATTTCACAGTTAAAACAAAACCTCTTTGTAAGCTCCAAGTTCGATACAAAACTTTCTTGGAATATGGTCATGATCAAAGGCATCAAAAGTAATCTCTACTGATAAGGAAGTTGCATCTTAAGACATCAAAACAAATCTTGCTACGCATGGCATTGTGTACCATATGAGGATTTTTGAGAAAATCTAGCTTACTTCCTTGAAGATTTAAGACAAACTAAAGTCACATTGTTCCATAGTGAATGTGGCTAAACTTGAAATGAACAAATTATTGTTCTTGCTAGTCTTAACATGAACATGGATTATCCTTTAGACAATTTTCTTTCTTTAGCAAGCACATTCCATGCAATCTTAATTGGAGGTATAGGACTCGTCACAAGCAAAAGTTGTAGTTGTGGTCACTAGACTCACCACCATCTAATCTATCTAATCTCAGCCTTCACACTGTAGATGAATCGTTAAGCATTCAAGAGAGCTGAATAAAACCATATAAATCCCATTTGGTACCAATCTGACCTTAATTAAATTAGAGTAGAGCAAACAAACAGTATCCAAATGCCGGAAAAAATCAGATTTTGAGATGTGGCGACTAAAACGCTTAGTCAGATACATTGGTTTGCAGTTAGAAAGAAAACAATTATGTAAAAGCACAAACATAAGCAAGTTTTAGTGATGATTACCCCGCATCCAACATCAAGAGCAGTCCTTATGTTCCCAGATTTCAGAGGCAAAATACGTCTAATCTCATCGACATAACTCTTCACTCCTTTAGGAAACGAAGTTCCTCCACCGGGAAAGACTAGGCGGTCACCTTCCAATCTAACCCAATTTTGTGATTTCTTGTACACGGTCAACTGCTTGGAAGGCACATTCTTGTACCAAGCATAGTCCCTGCTCTTCGGCCATCGAAAAGGTCTTTTGTACCCAAGAGGCCTCGGGACCAAACACTTGGGCTTTTCATGGAGTTCAGGGCAATGCCTTTCCCTACGAAACTTTCTTTCGTTCGTGTAAAGCTTCTCTCTTGACGGGTCATGACAAGGGCAATAGTTGGTGAAGTTTGAAGGGCAAAAGCTGAGAAAAGGAAGCTGGTTGCGGGGTTCTTCAGGGATGGAGAGAGTGTGGTGTGGTTCAAAGTCAAGATGAGGTAATACCGACAAGGTTGGTTCTGTACAGTTGAGTGAGTGAAGCAGAGGGATAGATGGAGAGGCAGAGGTAGAGTAGGAAGAAGTGATGTAGAGGCCAAGAAAGTAGAAGAGAGAACAGAGGATAATGGTGAACAGAAGCTTTAGTAGGGGAATCTTGAGACAGTGCTTCTGGTTCTGGTTAGCCATTTCATTTGGTGTGGTGTCGACGAGTGGTCGAAGGTTTATACTTTGGCACACAGTGACTATGTATCAGTCAGTCATCCTTAAATCTGCTCTTTAGATTTTACATCCGTTTGCTTTCCAAGTCTTGACCTCATCACTGTCAGAAGATCCAAAAAAAAACTGTCCTCTTGCTCGGGATCCAATGTAATCTTATTTATGGGTTTCCTTTCCTTTATAACTCCATATATATATAAAAAAGCAATCAACGGAATATATATATATATATAGCCAAAGAAGCAATCAACGGAACTGGGGGAGGATTAAGCATAAGCGTAAGATTCTCTTCTTTCCATGCCTTGACACTGAAAATTGATCAAAACTGCTAAATTACAGGATGCTTAATGAAAAATTGGACATATCATGCCTCTTTTCCAAGTCTCTCTCTTTCCCTATATATCCTTAACTTCATATGTCCTAAGTGGTCTTTATTATTAATCACTATACGAGTTCTTCTTTTCTTAGAAAAAAGGAACAAAACTTAATTAGTCCAATGTCATAGGCACGGCCACGCAACATCTGAAACGAGCCTTGCGGATGGTGGTCATGATCTCAGTTTCAGCATACTCAAGCATCTTCACAACCTCTGCAAAGGGTGGTCTGAGCTCAGGGTTGGCATCCCAACAGCGACTCATTATCGCGCCAAGAACCGGTAAGCAGTCATTTGGAATGATCGGGCGGGCACCTTTATTCACCACTGCGAAAGCTGCCTGCACCGCCGTCATGTTATGAAATGGAAGCATTCCGGTCACCAGTTCCCACAATACTATCCCAAAGCTATACACATCTACTTTCTGCGTGTACGGCCTGTGCTGGATCATCTCCCTGCCCAAAATGATTATGTTCAACAATCTAACATATCCAGGAGGAATTTTGATAACTTCAACCAATAAAACAGCATAATCAGATGGGGGTCACAAAAATCAGATATGTATATATATATATATATATATACACATACATATGTTACTTACTGGATCACCCAGATGGAAAGGAACATCAGCAGGGCATTTGAATCCAGACATAGAAGACAATGATTCAGGGATAATAGGTTCAATTATGCACTCTTGATTCTCATTACCAACTTTTCTTTCTTGTTATATAACATCAAGACAGCAATAGTTATCCCTAAGACTGAGAGTAGTACCAGATCTAGATTATGTCCAGAGCATAATAAACAAACATAAGCTAATAAAAGGTCTATTTGAACTAACTGACTAAGGAGTCTGAAGTGTACATGCAATCGTGAAGTTCCCCTGTCATCTGGAAAAATCTCACATTAGCTTGGACGAATCTACTGTTGGTATACATGAAACCTGAGTCATCCAGTGCTTAATGCACTTATCATATTTGCTTAGAGAGGGGCTACTGTTGGTATGCGTGGAAACCTCAGTCATACAGCATGGCTTTACAGTTCCTTTTGGGTAATAATTGCATCGCATGCTGTATGACATGGCTTTACAGTTCCTTTTGGGTAATAATTGCATCGCATGCTGTGGCTTTACTGGTAGTCATACGCCATGAGGTTATGAGTAATTAAGTGACTGAGCTGTTGACATTAATCTTTACCATATAGGTTCCAAAAACAAGAAATCTAAGATAGATAGGAGAAGAGTAAAACGAAGGGATTTCTAAATGAATAATGTGAAGAAGTCTTACGGTGCCATCCAGCGATATGTCCCTGTCTCTGGCGTCATCCCCTCAGTCTTCACTTCAATTCTAGCAAACCCAAAATCAGCAATCTTTATGGATTTGTCGCCAAAAATCAAGAGATTGTCAGATTTCAGGTCTCTATGAATCAAACCAAGTCCATGAATATAGGCCATTCCCCTCGCAACATCCAAGGCCTGCTTGATTGCCAGTCTCAATGGCACATCACCATTCTGTCTTTTATTCAAAAACTGCCGGATTGAACCTCCCTTTGCATATTCTGTTACTATGCACCAGACAGTAGGTTTCCAGCAAGCACCAATGAATCGAACTATATTGGGATGATTCAACCTTGCAAGCATCATTACTTCCTGTTGAAATTGCTGCTCCATCGATTTTGCCTTTTCAGGGTCATTTTCAGGCCTCTCTAATATTTTGATAGCAACATCCTCGCCAATGTAAGTACCTCTATAAAGTTTACCAAAAGCTCCTTGTGCAAAAGGTGGCCCCATTTTCAGCATTCTCAAATCAAGTGTCCATTCATCAAAATCTGTTAGTCCCTTTGTTGGATAACTGCTATCCATTAAAGCACGGGCTAGTGCATCATCACTCAGAGCATCTTTTGTCCGTCCTCTATTATTACCACTATGACCATCAGTAAAGTTTTCATTAGAAGGACCCCTTAAAGCTTCATGATACAACATGTGAGTGTGAGAACTATTCGACCCAACACTGCTGACATAAGTAGTAACAGATTCTTCTGCACTTCTCATTGGCTTGCTCTCATAACTTTCCATTGACATGTTCGAACCATCTGCAAGGATTTGAGACAGACCATGATACTTGTTTTCATACTTGCTCAGGCCAATAAATGCAGGAAATTTGGGACCACCTTCTAACATTTTCACACTTGAGAATCCAACTCCTAACTCTGACTATATCTTCAGCATCAGATCCAAAATTGACTAGTTAGTCGGGAACCCCTGAAGCCAAAAGAATATTCACAACCCTTTAGACCATCATAGTCTTCTTCGTTTAGTTTCCAATCAATTCATATTTTGATGGTGCTAATATAGAATTTATAAGGAAAGTCCCTATTAAAATCAACCTCCTAATTGCAGGCAAGTGAAGCATAAGCATGAAATCAAACAGCTTTCTGATAAAATCAGGAAAAAAAAAATTATGAAGGTGATATTACAAGAACTACTTGGCTAGCTAATCAACAAAAGAAGAAAACTTGAGAATATATGTGCCATGTCCCAGGAATAATAACAGATATCATAGATCCGTTTATCTTAAGGCATGCGAAAAGGGAAGTCATTCCTTCGACAACAATAACGAAATTACTCGAATTAAAGCGAGTCCAAATATAACTAGCATCTCACCACTCTTTTTTGATATATCTCCAGCAACAAAGAGTTATCTCCGACAGTCATACATGTAGAATCAGAAATTTCTACTGATCCTGCTATAAAGATGAAGAACTATTTGTCAGCCAACCAACACAAGAGGCTGCTCTGAAAAAAAAAAAATCACAATGAACCCGTCAAACTATCGATTCTTTGAACCCATTCCGAAAACGCGTCCCATAATTCACATAGTTTGCTACTCCAACTAAATTCTAAGCAATCAAAGGAAAGAATAAAAGTGATGGGACTTGGGCGATCTTCATAATCCTAGAAACGCAAATCAGAAAACTTTACACTTACTTCTCAAAAATCCAATAAAACCAAAAGCTGCAAATCCAACTATTTAAAGAAGAAAAAGTACTAAACAATCCAAATAAAAAACTAGTCTTCCTTCCATCAAATAATCATCATAAACCAGAAAATAATGAAAACCGATGAAAGCAAAATTCATGGGAAATGAAAAAGAAAAAAAGCAAACCTGGATCAAGAGAAAGGGCTTGACTTTTTTGGGATATGGTTGCAATGAGAAGGTAAAAGTCCTGAAAAGAAAAAATGAAGAGAGTTCTTGGAAGGGCAGAGAATTGGAGAAGTCAAAAGAGCAAAAACCAAAGGCAAAGATTGTCTCTTTCAAGAGCCCAAAGAATAAGTTCCATAAGACCAAGGCAAAAGGCAGAGTATGTCGTCGTGTCTCCTGTTGTAGACTTTGTATTTTTACGTTGTAATAATAATAGCTAACATCAGAAATAAAAAAAGAATATGCACTAATACTACTGAATGCAAAGAATGGAATGTAAATGTAATAAAGTGGGATTTGTTGACCTACTTAGGAACAAGTAAACACTGATTTGCAAAAGTGGGTGTGTGTCTGTTACTGTTAGTTAAGAGTAAACAATACGTATATATAGGGTATACGGTTAGTGCATAGCAGTTATTGTACGTTTTTGGCTCTGTTTTCTGGTGATTTGGATTTTGTGGGGCTACTACATCAGCATTTCCTTGAATTTGCCAATAGTTCTTAATCAACTCTTTAAAAAGATCAAATATTTTTATTTGATTGCCAAGAGTTCTTAATTATAATCTTCACTAAAGAGATAAGAAGACAAGAAGAAGAAGAGAAAGAGACTGAGGCACTTTTCCGGTACGACCTCATGAGTTATGATAGACGACCTTAATATTATTCTAAGTTATCATTTGGAACTTATCATTAGTCACAATCACGCTACAATTTAGAAATGAAGCAAATGACTAGGTCATAATTATCTGGTCTTCTCATGCCATTGCCGACCACAAATCAAACCATAATCATAAGTTATAGTTCAGCAATATGTTTTGAGTATTTGATATGACGCTATAATCGTGATTAGAAACAGCTCCCAGACACTGAGATGGACCATAGTGCAGGCATGACCCGAGGCTTCAGTTTGGTTATGTGGAGATGAGCAGGAGGTACTTTGTGGAAGACAGAGATAGGGGTTTCCGGCGAATGAACTGTCGTCGAACAACACAAGTTGGCCTCCACTTGGAAATGTACCGGACAGATTATTGTAAGAGAGATCAAGAGTTGTGAGGCTCTTCATGTCGCGGAGGTCAACTGGTATTTGACCTGTAAATTTGTTATGAGATATATTCAGAATGCGTAACAACCCCAAGTTAGACATCTGTTTTGGAATCTCTCCTTTAAGGTCATTTCCACTCAAATCGATTGATGTCATCGAAGTGCGGTTAGAAATGGAAGGTGGGATTTCACCGCTGAGATTGTTGGCGCTAAAGTTCAGTTTTGAGAGGAACTTCATTTGGAATATTTGTGCAGGAATTTGGCCATTGAATCTGTTCCTGTCAAGCAATAACGTCTCCAAATTATGCAGCATAGCTATTGCTGGAGGTATTTGTCCTGTGATATTATTTCCTGACAATTTTAACAAGGCAAGTGCATCTCCAGACATCTTCGTCGGAAGCTCGCCGGAGAAGTGATTCTCGGAAAGGTCCATGACAGTCACCAAAGGCAAATTAAATATCCCAGGCGGGATTATTCCGTTAAAGTGGTTGTTATGAATTCGGATTTTGTTTAGGGACTTGCACTCACCAAATTCGTCAGGAAGTGCTCCAGAGAAGGAATTACTCATAAGAATCAAAGTCTTCAACTTCCCCATTTTGCAGAGATCCCGAGGAAGCAGTCCCGTCAGGAGGTTGAACGAAACGTCGATTTCTGTGAGATTGCTACTCCGGCCAAGGTTTTCTGGGAGCTCAAACGTGAAGTTATTTCCCCATATCTGAAAGACTTCCAGGTTTCTCCGACCATCAGCAATGAACTTGGGTATTGGACCCTGCAACTTGTTCCGGAATAGATTCATTAGTCTAATGTTCTTTAATCCAGAGAAGCTACTTGGTATAACTCCAGAGAGTTCATTGCCGGACAGGTCAAGTTGTATCAAGCTAACTAGCCCAGAAAGTTTAGGCGGTATAGCACCTGTGAGTCGATTTAATTGAAGGTACAATTCACGGAGATGCTTTAAATTGCCAAGGCTGGAAGGAATTTCAGCAGACAGGGTGCAGCTTGCCATGTCCAGAACTACAATCGAGGTTAAAGACCCAAATTCTGGCGGGACACCTCCAGTGAACAAGTTGAAGTAGCCAAGTAACATATGTTTAAGCTTCTTCAAGAGAGACAAGCTGGCCGGGATTTTCCCGGAAAGTTGATTGCCGTTCAGGCCTAAATACTCTAAATTCTGCAATTCGGAGTATGACTCTGGAATGTTACCTGCAAAATAGTTGCCACCCAGATCAAGATGCTTGAGATGTTTCAGGTTCGCAAGCTGTGGAGGTAGTGGTCCTGACAGGTTGTTGTTGAAAACGTCTACTTGAAGCACAGTGGGGCTAGGATTGATATTGAAGCTACCTGCGAACATATTGTTGGAGATGTTGAGGAGAGTAAGAGAAGTGAGGTTGGCAATTTCCGGAGGAAGCGTGCCACTAAGGTTATTGGCAGCAATGGTGAGATTTATGAGCTTGTTCAACAGCCCGATTTCAGGAGGAACCACGCCAAATAAAGGCTGAAAAGAAACATTGAGAGAGACCACACGCAGGTCATGATCACAAGTGACTCCAGAGAAGGAGCAGTGAGCCGAAGGAGAGGAGGGGGAAGAGGGTTGCCAGTCGTAGAGTCCAGAGCCCTTTGGTCCTATGAAGGAGGATTTAAGCTTCAATAACACATCCAAATCGCTGGATTGCGATGATGAACAAGAACAAGCCATGAAAAGGATGATGAGATGACTGACGACATAAAGGAGATGCAGTGGCAAAATCTTCAACATTTTGTTGCTTGTCATGTTGATGATCACTTCACGCTATTGTTTACAGTATTGTTATTTGGTTTGTTTGCTTCTAATTACTTCAATTTTTGTGCTACTTTTGTTTGAGACTCTTTATGCCCGCCGAATAAAGTATGTTACACTTTTCAACTTCATGGCATAACTAAAAGTCAGAGTGACCAATCGCATCACATCGCACTAGAACAAAAGAGAATCGTTTAGATATGTAGAGGATGGGAACCTCATTCTGATTAAAGAATCGGGTGTACTGTGTAAAATACAATAAAATAGAACAAAACGGCATTGGGCCTAAAGTTATATGATCATGGGCTCTTTTCAAGTTGGGCCTGAATTTATTAATGTCAATAAGTCGACTAAAAATGCACTGGACTCATTAAATTCATAAACCAAACACTAAATATAATATTCAAAAGTAACTCTTACTATTGGCAGACTAGCGGGGAAGAGTAGTTCTTCTTCGGCGACAACACAAAGAGACTCTTCTTGTAATTCTTCAACTTGTTCGGACGCCGGCCCAATTGATGGCGGTAATCGTGACCTGGATCAAATAAATTTCTGTTTTTCTTTTTGGTTTTAAATCTATAATTAATCGATAGGGATGCGTTAGATGCTTGGTGTTTGGTTGTTGTAGGATTCTTCGGGCACCACGTTGATGGATCTGATTACGGCGGATCCCGGTTCAACTCAGTCCGGATCCACGGCGACTCCTTCTCCTACTACGAGTACCAGCACTACTCCTTCGTCGCAGCAGTCGGTTTTGGGAGGGAAGTCGTCGTCGTTCGGAGAGAAGAAGTCCAAAAGAGGGATGACATTTACTCAGATCCAAAACGACACTATTTCTGCGGCTAAGGCTGCCCTCAATCCTGTAAGGACTAACATCATCCCCATGCCTCAGAAGCAGAACAAGAAGGTTGGGGTCCCTTTTTATTTCCCTTTTGCTATATCTTTTAGTAAGCATTTTCCTTATACATTCGCTTGTTTCTCTGTTGTAAACGTACTTAATTTGAAATTCTTTGGTTCCTTTAGCCGGTTTCTTACTCTCAACTTGCAAGGAGCATCCACGAACTAGCTGCTACCTCCGATCAGGTCTTTCTTACTGCTTCCACTTTTCTAAACGTGCAAATTTTTTTGAACTGACTGGAAAAATGATTTTTTTTTTAAAAAATGTTTTGTGGAACAGAAAAGCTCTCAGAAGCAATTAATACATCATGTGTTTCCCAAACTTGCGGTGTACAATTCGGTTGACCCCTCTTTGGCCCCATCCCTTCTCATGGTATGTTGTGTTTCTGCTCTCCTTCCCGTTTATATCTTAACAGCTTCATCTCGCTTACCTTTCCTTTTGCTTTTCTCTTTGGTTCTCCAAGAACAAGTAAATTAATATTTATGTTCTGCTATAAATTAGACAGGTTAGACTTGAGAACTTATGTTCCAAATTCTTGTTTGAAAATGTCTCAGACCAAAAAAAAAAAATGTTAGACTTATGTACTAGTTCATATGTTCCCCCTGTTATTGCACAGCTTAGTCAGCAATGTGAAGATCGGACTATTCTGCGCTATGTTTATTATTATTTGGCCAGAATCTTATCAGACACTGGTGCTCAAGGTTTAAGTCCAGGTGGTGGAATTCCCACTCCTAACTGGGATGCCCTGGCTGACATTGATGCTGTTGGAGGGGTGACAAGAGCTGATGTTGTACCACGTATAGTAGACCAACTATGTCAGGAGGCTTCAAATGACGAGATTGAATGTAAAGTGTTCTGTAAAGTGTTCTTTTTCATTCTTGTTTCCATTTGTTTGAATATTTAGTACCAGCTGCCTACTATCTTGGGTGTCCCTCATAGGTGCTGTTATTCAATATCCATATGAAGAAATCGTTTGATTGATTTCTGATTTTTCCTATGTTTGATGAGGTTGTAAATATAGCTACTTGTGTTTTAATTGGTGATCTGTTATTTTTAGTAAGCTTGATGCCTCAGATTAGACCCTTTCTGGTTCCCGAATTAGTTCCTTTCATCTTGCAACTTTTGGCAGCACCTGGCTTTTGTGTATATTGGCACTGCATGTAGTTTGTTTCTCTTATATTGTTCATGTAACTTGTAAGGCTCCTATGGTGGTTTGTGACTGAATTGTCTTTTGTCCTGAAGTCCATGCACGGAGATTGCAAGCTTTGAAGGCTCTTACTTATGCTCCTTCAAACAGCACTGATATTATATCCAGATTGTATGAGATCATCTTTGGCATTCTTGATAAGGTATTGCTATCAACATTGTAGAATAATACTGCATTATCCTTTCTTCTTTCCGTCCTTATTAGAGTGTTATACTTTATTCCTCTTGGATCTCCCCCGTTTTGACTAAATGGTGATGATTGGACAGAATATCAAGTGGCCTTGTGATTTTTTATCACATAGCCTCCCAGATGCAAATATTTGCTTCTTTTTTTCTTTAAATTTTCATCTCCTTCATGATTTCTTTTATCGCTTTCAGTATATGTATGTGATTTTCCATCGAAATTGTTGCTTTAGAGTACTATGGTTTCGAAGTTTCTTTCTGTCGGCAGATGTAGAATGTCAGTCTTTGGTCCCTCTGAAGCTCAGGATTTTTATCCACTTTCATCTTATACACTGCAAATGATTAATTTAAATGGTGAAATTGAAAATTGATGCAAAGTTGTTAATATTTTGATCTACACTCTTAGGGACGTTTGGTTCTACTTCTGTTTTTCTGTTGTAGTTTTCAATTTTCATTTTCAGTTTTTTATTTCTGTTTTTCTTTCAAATAAAAACAAAAACCTGTTTGGTTGTTAATGTTAATGTAGTTATATTTTTATCACTGATAATAATTACATTTTAGATAAAACTTAAAGATAAATTATTTTTAATTAAATAAATTTATTTAATCTCTTATTTGATATTTATTAACAAATTATTAATAAAA
>JAOQMP010000007.1:32786074-32799984 GCA_027563575.1 Erythroxylum pedicellare
TTTTAATTTATTAAATATATAAATATAATGTTGAATTAAATTATTCATATTTTTATTAAAAATTAAATAATTAATAATATATATTTAAATGATAGTAAATCAAATTATAAAAAAACAAAAATAGGAAACAAAAACTACTTTTTTGAAAACTGGAAGAAACTAAAACCAAAAATAGAAACTAAAAACTTAAACAAACGAGATTTTTTTTTCTGAATTTGAAAATAAAAACAGAAAATAAAAAATAAAAGTGAAAACAAACACTCCCTTAACTGTAATATTGAAAGTCGTCAATTTCCATCTAATAATTACCCTTTCATTTTATTATTTATTGAATCTCAGCAATTTGTTTGGTTGGTTTATTGCACAGAACATTTGATTATCTATCAGGTTTTCAGGAAGATTTTTGCAACTTGTCATTTTTCATTACATAATTTGATTGTGTTTGAAATTATTCCATAGAATACACATATTGATTGACAGGTTGCTGATGCCCCACAAAAGCGAAAGAAAGGCATGTTTGGGACAAAAGGTGGTGATAAGGAGGTAAACTTTCCATTATATGGTTATGATAATGGAACCTTCACCCCTGTTGTGCTGTGTCATATCTGCAACTACGAAGATTTTCTGTGACCTTTCTTGTGTTTAATACCAGTTGCTATTGACCAGTACTTCCAACATGTCTATGCTTATATTATGACCAACTGGAAGCGTATAGTAAATTGTGCTTTGCTATCCATACGATAACCCTATCCAAACATTTGTCTTATTCAAACTTGAGGACGTCCATTTTGGAATATCTGTTCCATTTTGGAATATCTGTTTCTAAAGCGAGAGGGTGTCTCCATGTGGCTGTATTGATTTCTTTTATTTGATAATAGAATTAATATTTCTTTCAACCCCCTTGGGATTGTTTTGAGAAAGTCAGCTCATACTTTCTTTCGATGTTGTCAATTGTCCCTCAATTTACTGGCAGATTTTCATTTCTTTTGTGTTATTTATATCTAATAAATGTTTAAATTCCTCTCTGCCTCTGTGAAAGCATAATTGATATTGCTTGTATTGCAATTATGGGTAAAATGGTCTTTTATTCTGTTTTGTGCTTTATTTATCCAAATAAAATTCATTTTCCAGTCCATCATCCGGGGTAACCTCCAATATGTTGCACTAAGTGCATTGAGAAGACTTCCTCTTGATCCTGGAAATCCCGCATTTCTTCATCGTGCTGTACAAGGGTAAGTTCTTCAGACAACTCCTTTAACCTGTCTGAGTTTTGCAGATTGTTGTTAATTTTTGTTTAGATATCTCTCGGACTTTGCAAACTCTCACGTTATAAACTGTGACAAGGATGTGTGAAAGTTGCATGTAGGGAATGAATAAGGCCACTTACAAACTTTTGAGTTTTGCAATTGTTAAGCTGATAATATGGTTTGGACTAGGACTGGAACAAATTTAGGGAAAGTATGCAAAATTGTCTTATTAGGTGTAAATTGATTCCTAAAGAAATAGTGTCCAACAATGAGTGTCTGAATATTTGTAATATAAGATCAATGAGAACATCTTATTATGAGGGTGGCACCAAGAGGAACATTAAGTGAAGCAAACTTTGTCATTTACAAGAGACAAAAAAGAGTTTGAGGTCAGTAAACAGTCACTTGGATTGAACAAAGAAGTTTACATTCTGAACATCTCATCTCACTTATAAGTAGATGGGACGGAACTCTTTAAATTTTCACTGGATGTACGACATAGATTGCTTTCAAAATGTGTAAATTTTATGATGAGAAAGGATTAATGCATCAGACTCTGACGAGTTAGGAATAAAGTTAAGAAAATTTTAGAAACTTAGTCTGTGTTGTTATTCATTGTACTGTGTAATACAAAATGCCATATTGGTGCCAGTGCTTTAGGTACATTATGGACAGATAAAGTACCCTGTCTTAGGCATTTCTTTTTGCATGGCAGCAAGGAACAGTTGTGTTTGATGCGTGCTGGGTTCTATGATTCATGATTCATAACTTTTGACTTGTTTCAATTTTGTTTTTCATTATCTTACCTTTTTCTATTCTTGTGTCTCATAAACTATGAACTGCATGTTGTCATGGATGTTTCTGTTACTTATGCCAAATTGAGGCAGATTCATAATCTTTTTGAAGGGTTTCGTTTACCGATCCTGTTTCTGTGAGGCATGCTTTAGAAATTCTTGCGGAGTTGGCAACCAAAGACCCCTATGCAGTTGCAATGGCATTGAGTGAGTCGTCCATAATTTGACACAATACTGTTTAATTGCATGCGACATAACAAACTCCATGTTCTAATAGTGATCTCCAAACTAAATTTGGCCGTTCTGATTAATTTCTCTTGTATCTTTCTGCAGCGAAGCTTGTGATCCCTGGAGGTAGCATTCTTGATCTTTCTTGTTCTTTACTCTCTCTCTCTCTCTCTTGTCTCTAGAGTTACCTTTTAATTATTCTCATGTTAACTATAAGGCAAGATCCATTGAAGTCAAGTTAAATTGGTGGCTATTGGTGTATGATAAATTAATATCTTAAAATGTTACAAAGATTTGGAGCATCTGACTTCCCTTGTTTGTTTAATCTACAAGAAAGTACATTGAAGTTTAAAGTTTGCTAATATAGCTCTACTATGACTATTGATTAGATGAGCTAACTTCACATGCAATTTATGGCCAATTTTGAAGCCTCCTTTTAACTTGGTTTAGGTCCAGCTTAGTCAGTTTTCACATTTACAAACTGTAGATAATAGAATGTATAGTTCTCATGTCAAGATAATGTAGTAGACAACTTAAGTAAAGTTTATTATATTTTGTTTTTGAACAGTATTGGATCATCAAGTTGGCTAAAATAATACTGGATACGTCTCTGTATAATTTATGAGATTAATTGGGTATTTATGGATTGACTCAACAACTTTTTACATTTTTTAATCTTTAGACCAGAAAAAGTTCTTGGGATAAAACATAACTCCATTTTGAGGATGGATTGCTACAGACTATTAAAAAAGACCAAGTTCGTGAACCAAAACAAAATCATTTTGTGTAGTGATTCACACTGCAAAGATTTGAGCTAGAAGGCATAATAATATCTCCAACTATGTGAAAACTTGTACTAAAGTAAGCCAGAAATGTAAATGAGATAAACAGAGAAGATCAATGTATGTGATGCGCAAGAAAAGAAAAAAATCTGTACATCTATCTCTGTTTATGATTTGTTCTGATGCTTTAAGAGGTTTTGTTGTGATATGCCTTTTAGATTACCAACTCCTGGTTACTGCTGTTATCCATCAGGGGCTCTGCAGGATGTTCTCCATTTGCATGATGTTCTTGCTAGAGTTTCACTGGCAAGGTTATGCTACTCAATATCTAGAGCCCGTGCACTGGATGGTGAATTCTTGTTTTCTACCCTTTAAATTCAGATATATCTGCCAATATATATATATATATATTATTTTTTATACTTGGACACATGTTAGATGTACAACTTTCTTGATTCTTCTTGATATCGATGACTGCAGAGAGACCTGACATTAAGTCTCAGTTCAATTCTGTCCTCTATCAACTCCTTTTAGATCCTAGTGAAAGAGTCTGTTTTGAAGCAATTTTATGTGTGCTGGGGAAACCTGATAATATTGAGAGGTACTTTTTCAGACTATCTTATGCAATTTTCTCACTCCTTAATGTTTTCATTCTTGATTATTTTAGGATAGATTTTCGTTGGTGGTATACTTCTTTGTGATATTGTTTTTAATAGTTCTTAATAATTCTTTAACAGATGTTTACCCATGTTATTGCATATTATAGAACTGAAGAGCGGGCTGCTGGTTGGTACCGTTTAACTAGGGAGATTCTGAAATTGCCTGAAGCACCATCCATTGTGTCTAAGGGATCAAGTGTTGACTCCAATGATTTGTCAAAGGCTTCCAAAGAAAAATCTCAAAAGACAAGGAGACCACAGCCTTTAATTAAGCTTGTAATGAGAAGGTTGATCTAGCTTCTTTCCTTATTTTAACCATCCTCCATCTCTCTTGCTTTTTCGCTTATCCTTCTCCTTCAACTATTATCTTTCGAGGCATCAAATCTGCATTGATGCAAGTGCTTTGATCATTTTGAGTTTCTGATGTGTCAGTTACTGTTTATTTCAGGTTGGAGAGTTCCTTTCGCAGTTTCTCTAGGCCAGTACTTCATGCGGCTGCAAGAGTAGTACTGGAGATGGGAAGAAGTAGGGCTGCTGCATTTGCTTTAGGCTTACAAGATGGAGTGGATGTGAATTCTTTCTCTGAGAATATTGATTCACAAGATCAAGATTTTAATGAAAACCCGTATGCTGATGGTAACTAGATCTATTTCTTTCCTTCCACAATTTTTATATAATTATCTTTCCTGATCTTTTGATATTATTCCACATATAATATACTGTAATAAAAACTGTTCGTACTATTTCAAGGTTTCGTAGATCACTAATGTGGAGCTTTATCTGGCATAAATTGTTACAAAAACGGTCTTCATAGTTTTACTTGTTCCAATGTTTCTGTTATGCATCAAAGAACTCGCTGCTGTAGATAATATTGCCTTGAAGACATCACGAAAGGACATATAATTGTAGCACAAGCACCCCAATTGAACCTGTTAGTGTCTATTTGTTCTCAAAAGATGGTTATTGTCTGAGCCATAAGAGGGATCTAACTCTGAAAGTCAATATCTTTTTCTCTATAATTATTTCCTAGGATATTGCATCATTCCTTTCTTGTATGCTCACATACAAGTGAATCAAAAGCCTGACTTCATCAGTTGGCAGATTTCAATTTATTATTCGGATGTCTTTGATTCTTCCATTGCTCACAAGTAAATTAGTTTGGACATTTCTGTTGTTGAGTTTCTAGTAAGTATAACTTCATTTTTTGCTGAGTTAATCGTAATCAGCTATTGTCAACAACGAACTCAAGTGTGCTTCCCTAAGGTTAAAACTTCCAATTTCTAATTTGAGTCTAGTTGCTTGCTGGTTTTAGTATTTCTCCAGTTGTAACTTATCTGTCACAATCTTATGCTTTGCTTTGGTTAATAAGCTGTCTTCTTTTGAAATCCAATATTTTTTTATTAATCAATTTGGGATTGATAAACATGTGAGGAATACGATCCCTTCTGTTACGATTTGACTCTTAAACGACTAGTGGTCTATGTGTGTAGGGCGTTTTCTGATTGGTTTTCTTCCTTCTGCACTTTTGTCTCTTACTCCACAGGTGCCAAGAAGGCTTCCGCTGCAACCAGTGGGAAGGATACAATTGCAAGTTTGTTAGCTTCACTAATGGAAGTTGTACGGACAACAGTAGCCTGTGAATGTGTCTATGTTCGAGCAATGGTGATTAAGGCATTGATATGGATGCAAAGTCCACACGAATCATTTGACGAACTAGAATCAATTATTGCATCGGAGCTTTCTGATCCAGCTTGGCCAGCGCCACTGCTAAATGATATTCTACTCACTTTGCATGCTCGTTTTAAGGTATGTAATTCATTTTTTACCTTGCCTGCTGAATTTGAATATTAAGCTCAGAGTTCTCTCACTTATTATGTAATTGTTTACAAGTAAATGCATATGCTCAAAAAATTTATGCACATATTGAAAATGATTTGCATTAACATTAATATGTTTACATGCATGTCTACACATGTTAATAATGGATGAGATTTTGTATATATATTATATTTTTTCTTCTTGTTGCATGGCACCTTTAAGCAGTTAGTCCTGCATCCTTTTTGGAGGATTCCACATTAATATTTTTTTGGATCTGTGGATTGTACACACAAAGTTCTTTTAATTATTAAAAAATACTTACTTATGCTCTGCACTAAGTTTTTACATTCATATTTTGTGTAAATATAGATTGAAAGTACCTGATCAGTTTGTCTGTCATGATCCTGTCAGTTAGACTTAATATATTGGTTTGTCAGGCAACTCCTGATATGGCCGTCACTCTGCTTGAAATTGCAAGGATCTTTGCTACAAAAGTGCCGGGGAAGATAGATGCTGATGTGCTGCAACTGCTCTGGAAAGTAGGCTTTTGCTCTCTGTTTTTTGGAAGATAAATAGGCTTTTGCTTAGTGCTCAATATTCTCAAGATTTTATGTTTGATTATCTATTTTTAGTTATATCCTTGTTTTTACATATATTTGTTTCCATCCTCAATTTAGGTTTTCTCTCAAGGTTTACAAAAGTGGCTTCAAATTTAAAATTAATCTTGATTGTTTGGTCTTTGAGAGTTTTGGTAGTATGATTAGAAAGTCAGATTCTATAAGCATGTGCAGCTATGACAATTAACTGGTAATTCCTTCTCTAGACATGCCTTGTTGGAGCTGGTCCTGGTGGAAAGCACACCGCACTGGAAGCGGTCACTATAGTTCTTGACCTACCACCTCCTCAGCCCTGGTCAATGTCTGGACTAACATCAGTAGATCGGGTATCTGCGTCTGATCCTAAAGCAGCTCTGGCATTGCAGAAGTTAGTACAAGCAGCAGTAAGCAACTCTTCCAGCCTGACAATCTTGAAATTATTGTTTAATTCCTATTAACGTAACATCTGAATTTTGTCTCCTTAACATTAACCCACAGGTTTGGTTCCTTGGTGAAAATGCAAATTATGCTGCATCGGAATATGCTTGGGAGTCAGCAACCCCTCCTGGTACTGCTTTGATGATGCTAGATACAGATAAAATGGTTGCTGCAGCCAGCTCTCGTAATCCTACTCTAGCTGGTGCATTGACCAGACTCCAGAGATGTGCTTTTAGTGGCAGCTGGGAGGTATGAATATGTCTCATGGTTATTCATTCTGAACGGTACACCCACTGATCGTACCATGATGACTTGTATGTTTGACAAAATTTGTACATGCACACAATAGAATACTGTGTATACATTTACTGGCACAGAATTCTTTAAATAGCAAGATGGTCCTTGTTATTGCTGGATTTCAAGTTCCTGTCTACTTTTGCTTGAGCAATAGTTTAGCTGGTATGAGTTAATATGGATGCAACATTATCCTATATCATATGAAAGCTTTGTTGACTGTGATTTGGGTTTGTGAAAGCATAAAACGAAACTGATGGTGAGGCTTGAATTTCATGTATGTTGACTAATCCTTGATCGATAATGAGTTTAATTGCTTTCGTAGAGCTCTATTAAGAACCAAAATGCATAGACTTGGAACCTTTTTGCAAAAGTTGATTCATGCATGGTGAGATCTAACAAAGTAAAAGATTTTAAATAGAAACCCACCTAGAAGAAAAGAATTAACTCTTAGTGCGAAAAGAAGGCCCGACTTCAAGTTGTTCATGAATAGTGACGTTGAGTTTCTTGATCCTTTCTACACGAGTAAAACTAACCAAAGACTTCGACCTGAGCAGCAACATGATAAAGCTCCTCGTAGGTCTTGAACTTGCGGATATCCAAATGAAATATTACAGAGAGACTTTCAACTTATGATGACCAGGCCTTAAATATTTATTGTGTTAGTTTTATTCAAGTTTAATATTCTCCTAGTTATGAATACAATTATGGATGGCCCCAGGTTCGGATTATTGCTGCCCAAGCACTGACCACAATAGCAATCCGGTCTGGTGAGCCCTATAGGCTCCAAATCTATGAATTTCTAAGTACTTTAGCAGAAGGTGGAGTGCAATCTCAGTTATCAGAACTGCATCTTAGTAATGGGGAAGACCAAGGAGCCAGTGGTACAGGACTAGGTATTCTAATAAGTCCCATGATAAAAGTTCTTGATGAAATGTACCGAGAACAAGATGAACTGATCAAGTAAGGATGATGCTTTTATTTCTATCTGTTATCTGATTCTTTTTTGCAGATATATCCAAAGTTTTCAGTATTGCAGGGATATAAGAAATCATGATAACACAAACAAGGAATGGACTGATGATGAGCTAAAGAAACTCTATGAAACCCATGAGAGGCTACTTAATCTCGTTTCACTCTTTTGTTATGTTCCAAGAGCAAAATACCTGCCTTTGGGGCCAATAAGGTACAAATTAATTTCTAGATTTTTTTTCTTTATATTAAGTTGAAATTTGTGGCCTACTTCATCCATTCTTTAACCCCTGTCCCTATTTTTCCAAAATCCAAAAATTGTTATCTCAATTCGAAATTTCGGGCCAAATTATTACATGCATGATATTGATTATGTGGGTATGAAATAAATAGTTATTCTTTATATGTTACTAAATCATAATTAATATCATACAGCCTGATTTAGAGCATTTGATTTTCCTTTTAATCTCCTGAAGCTGCGATTCTATGCCTTTAGCGATCTCTTTTTCTATCACGGGAAATTTCAGGCAGTTTACTTGATAGACTGCATTTCCTTGCTTAACTGTCCTCATCGTTGCAAGATTTAAGTATAGACTTGTTTTGTGGGTTGAGGTTTCTCTCCATTCCTTATATTCTGACTACTACTGCTAATCCTGTGATCTCTGGGAATCTGATTGTTAGAAAGGAATTTGAATTGACATCTGATATGAGCAATTATTGGTTCTAGTTTTTCTGATAGATTAATTCCTATTTATTTGGAAGACAGGTGTGGTTTTGAGTACCAAGTTTTGAAGATTGATGATGTTTCCCAAGCAATGTTACTCTCTTTTTTGGTTTGGTATTTTGCTCTTTTCATAGCACCGACCTTATCTTTATGGTTGTTTTGCTCCTGAAATATTGCAGCGCAAAACTTATTGATATCTATCGCACCAAGCACAATATAGATGCATCCACTGTTTTGAGTGACCCAGCTGTTGCCACTGGAATATCTGGCCTAATTTATGAAGCTAAGCCAGGTCGTACTGAGCCTGATTCACTTGATGACGATCTAGTAAATGCTTGGGCAGCAAACCTCGGTGATGATGACTTGTTAGGGAACAATGCACCTGCAGTGCACAGAGTAAGAAATCATCTTGTCATCAATTTCGTTTCTTGGTTAAGAGGACCCGAGCCACTGTTTGGAAGGGGGGAGGGCATGCCATCTGAACTATGGCTTATTTGCATTATATTGGAAATGCTAGTCAGATAAAAATGACTTACCTCCCTTGCTCTCTCTCATGCACACTTGCACATGCGCACAGACATACCGATAAAATTTGTTACTTTGGAAGGTGATGTATTACAGCAGTGTTTCCAACATTGGATTGTTTCAGAAGCAAATTACACAGTTTTGTGCTTTAGGTTATTGTTCGTGGCACCTTTTTATTTCAGTTTTCATCTCATGCTAGGTCAACGAGTTTCTGGCTGGTATTGGAACTGATGCCCCTGACGTTGAAGAGAATATCATTTCTCGGCCTTCAGTTAGTTATGATGATATGTGGGCAAAGACACTTCTAGAATCTTCAGAATTAGAGGTATGGATTTCACATTAGATTTTGTTAGAGTGGGATCGATAAATCATTGCTTCAGCTTGGAAGTAAAGAATGCTTAATGTGGTCCTGGATAAATTAATTGTGCCTCGTGAACTTGCAGGAAGAGGATGCAAGGTCATCAGGGTCGTCTTCTCCTGACTCTATAGGATCAGTTGAGACATCAATATCATCCCACTTTGGTGGAATCAACTACCCTTCGTTGTTCAGTTCTCGTCCAACCAATTACGGAATTACTCAAACCTCAGTAAAACCCTTATACTGGACACTTGTTCGTTGCTATATTGTCTGTTGTTCCTTTATGTATTATCTTGAAGATTGCTATGGTGCGGAGCAGATTTTTGATGTTGTATTAATGATATATAAGGAATATAGAATTTTAAAATCACAAGTATGCGACTGAATGATAAACTTGGATTTTATTGTGCTGCTCCATTTTGATTCATTTAGGTCCTTCATCTGCAGTATGTTTCTTTCCAAATTTTTGTTTATATCATTGATTCTGATGTCATAAATTACACATTTTTAAGCATTTCATGTATGGTTATGCTATTTACCGTATTATGACCAGTGATTTTCTTGTGAACTACCAGTGCTAAGTGTTTCCAAAGTAGTTTTTATTTTATTATTTGCTGCCTCTTCTCAGTTAAGGATTATCAAAATTTACCGATGTGAACTATTATTTGCATGTTATGGACTGTTGAGGACATAATAAGAGTGTGGGAAGCCAAAATACAGATAATAGTAATAGGACTCATCTCTTGGTTTCAAGAATTTTGTGATCAAATCATTCAATTTTCTCCTGATGTCAAAGAGTTTTGCTCTCTAGATGGTCCTGACCTCGTGTTTAAAGATGTTGTCTAGAAAAGGAATTTCTAAGACTTCCATGGAATTTACGAGTTCTAGATTTAGTTGAATATAGTGATTTCTCCCTCTCTCTCTCTCTGGATGTGCAAACATCCATGCATCTCTCTCTCTCTTGGTGTGTGTAGATCCATGCATTAACACCTTGTAAATTGTCTATAGCAGGAGAGGTCAGCGGGAAACAGGTACAGTGGTCCCTCGTCAATATACGAGGGTTCAGGTTCTCCGGTAAGGGTGCACTACATTAAGTTGTCTTTGGTATTTTATGTGACTTAAAGAATCTAATATATTAAAGTCTTTTCAGATTAGAGAAGAACCTCCATCTTACAGTTCATCCGTCATGCAAAGGTATGAGTCATTTGAAAACCCATTAGCATCTGAGGAACGAGCATCTTCTGGAAATCCACAATTGGGAACAGCGCTTTATGACTTCAGTGCAGGTGGGGATGATGAGGTAAGCCGACTCTTAAGCTGGTGTTGTGAGCCCATGATTCAATAATGTCATTCCTCCACTAGATCTACTATGATTACTTATTTGCTGCCATTACTTATTTAAGAATGTCATCAAATTCTGTTGTAGTATGAATTTTGAATTCTTTTCTTGGCTTCTTGTTGCAGCTAAGCTTGATAGCAGGAGAGGAGGTTGAAATAGAGTATGAAGTTGATGGATGGTTTTATGTAAGTATGAAGAGAGCTGAGCTAAACATAGAAAACAATCTGAGTTTCCAGAACCGGCTTGCATCTTGCCACTATTATGTATCTCATATATTGGTATCCACTGCTTTGTCACAGGTGAAGAAGAAGCGACCTGGGAGGGATGGAAAAATGTCTGGACTAGTTCCTGTTCTCTATGTCAATCAACGATGAGATAGTTGTGTTTTAGAAGAAACTAGCTGTGTCCGGGTTGTATTATTATACTTGTTTGCATACTTTTTTTGCTAACATTGCCTTCATTACAGTGGTTGTCATGGCCATTATTACTATCTATGCGCTTTTTGATCAAGTATGTGTCATGATGTTGTGAATTTATGTAAAGAGTTTTCTGCATAATTTCTTTTCCTACGGAGCATTGATGGTTCCTGAAGCCTACCAAAGTCTGCCGTATGAAGTTGATGAATGGTAGTATGTAAGTACGAGGAGAGTTATGTAATTTATAAGAAACTAGATGAGTTGAGGTTGTATATGTTCTTCATTCTAATGGTCTTCATATCAATTAGTTGTTTTTCTTTTTTAAATTGAAAATATTTCATTTACTATAGTTCACTATTAAAAATGTACAAAAGATAAGATAGACAATTTAAGTATCTTGTCTATCTTCAGATTGAACGGAAGGGACACAGACCGAAGAGGAGTTCTAGAATCATTAACATCAAAGAATTCAGAGTCTAGCGTTTAGAGATACCATCAGCTTTTCTTGCTGCTACTGTGGTACGAATTCCAATTAGAATCTTGGCGGCTAACCCATGCTTATCTTCAACTTACTTGCAAGTCGTATAGATGCAACCTTTTGAAGGATGGCGTTTTCTTTCCCAGGATTATATGTGCTCTTTCTTTTATCAAATGTGGTCAACTTTTTATAGTAAAAGTCTAATATTCTTTTTAAAAACTCGGAATTGATTCTTGATAAAATTATTTACATTCGTAATTAACTATTTTCTCATTCAACAATTAATTTAAATTTTATTGGACTTGATTAGTAGAAATGAGTTTATTTTAATCAATTTTACTTTAAAAAATATAATTTGTTTAATAATTTTTTTAACATTTAGGACAACTTTTCATAATTAGCAAAATACTTCCATTTTCCTTCTAAGCTTCAATCATTTATGTAAGTTTTCACTTTATTACTTTGCAGTTGTTAAAATTAATATCATGAAAAAAAAAACAAAGTTAAGGCTTGTCATTTGCTTAAACATATGTAAACATTTTAAATAAAAATTTAGAAAAAAGAAGGTTAAAATAAAAAAGATTAGCTGACTATAAGAATGAACATATCTGGAAGCAAACAAATAATATCACCTCTATGCAAAAATACATACGTAATAAGAGATTTACTCTTTAAGTCATCGTAGTATTAGAGCAGACTTATCATATCACTTGTATGCAAAAATACATACGAAATAAGAGATTTACTCTTAAGCTGTCATAATATTAGAGCGGACATATATTATAGTATCAGAGCGGACATATCTCTGACCACTAAAAAACAATAGACTTGTTGTGCAAATCCATACCTTTCAACATGACAAAAAAGAGACGAAACACCTTAAATTTCCTCCTCTTCACTCTCTATTATGACAGAAATTACAGAAAATTGACTAAAGTTCTGTCCAAGACTTCAATTTCAAATCCAAGAATCCAATGATTAACTCAACCACTGCTCCAACTGGAATCGAGTTGGATGGGACCAGTTATGTACTTTGGTCCCAGGTGGTAGAGATGTACATATATGGAAAAAAAAAAACAAGTTGGATCATATCAATGGTGACTTGTACCAACCCGAATCAACAAAACCGATGTTCCGAAAATGATGTATAGATGACACCATAGTAAAAAGCTGGCTGATTAACTCAATGGATCCTTCGTGATTGAGAATTTTATCAGATTCCCAATTGCAAAAATAGTATGGGATGCCATTACAACAAACTATTTTGATGGCAGAGATGCATATCAAGTATATGATCTCTGACGCAAAGTATCACGATTAAAGAAAGCAGGTGGTTCACTAGAAAAATATTACAACATAATGCAGGGATTGTGGAGAGAAATTAATTTTCGAAGACCTAATTGGATGTAGTGCCAGGTAGATATTCAACATTACAACAGTATGGTGCAAAAAGAACAAGTATATGTATTTTTGGATGGTTTGGATGATCGGCTCGATGGGATTGGGAGGGAGACTCTACATATTCAACCATTCCCTACTGTGGAACAAGCATATGCCCATGTCCTCATGAGGCAACATGCCAAGCAGTGATGATAGGAACTATGTCAGCGGAATCACAAGATGTTGTGTTGGCATTTAAAAGATTGAGAATGAGAACTTTTGTACGTAGCTCTGGTCTAGGTGGAAAGTCAAATTTTATTTCTAAATCAAAAAAATGTATTTGATGGACAGAAATGTTCTTATTGTGGAGGATCTAAACACATTAAAGAGACAGACTTTAAGATTCATGGCTATCTGAATGATGGAATGAGTTACAAGCAACGGAAAAGAGACTGCCAACACGGACAAGGATGGGCAAATTGCTAGAGGATTAGCTGCTATCTTTGTTGGTCAAGCTTCAATTGCCAATGACTTAACCCTCAATTTTAGTCCAACTAAAGGACATAATACCACCTCAGCTACAAATTTTCTAAACTCTAATGTGAAGAAAATGATTCTTTGTAGATTTTTTATTCGGGAGCCTTTGATCACATAACCAACGATGAAAGATATGTTTCCTAAAAAATTATACCACAAAGAACAAGCATTGTCAATGCCAATGGGAAGACATTTTCAGTAACAGGGGCTGGCACGGTGGTGGTGTCATCCAATCTACCAATTTCTAATCCACTTATTGTTCCTTCTCTTGCACATAAATTACTATATGTAAGCTAGATTACCAAGGAACTACAATGTGTTGCAA
>JAOQMP010000007.1:32812323-32822818 GCA_027563575.1 Erythroxylum pedicellare
AAATGATTGACGCGTGTAATCCTCTTATAACAAACAAGAGCTAAATGTTATAAATAGCTCGATAACATAAATGAAAGGAAGGAAGAAATTTAAACCAAACACGTCTCTCTCTCTCTCTTTCTTTTTCTTTTCTCTCCCACAACTTGCCTCAAGTCGTTTCAGGTAGGTAGAGTGTACTTCCTCAGTGAAGCGATACAAGATCTGGCATTCTTGGGGAAATTGAAGACGCAAAAAACCCTGAAGGTCTTTTATGATGAAAATAATTGGTATATCTGAATCCTCTCTTTCACGAGTTCGAATCTTCTGTCTAATTTTATAGTATTTTATTATATTCTCTGAATCTCAGTAATTCATTTATGTGGGTGCTACATAAATAAATACGGAACCTATATAAATAAATGACTACGATTTATGAAACAGAATAAGACACCATAAAAATTAGACAGAAGATTATATCTCCTCTTTCACTCTTTCTCTGTATATAACTGTATGTACAACTTTTGCTACAGGAGACAATGTCAACCTCAAGTACCATACGTGGAATTTGCATGTGTGGACAAATATCGTGTCCAAACTGCTTGGGCTCTCTTTGGGCTTATTAGTTCTGGATAGGTAATTAGTGCATATTTAACACTAATTAATATTTGCCACATGATTAGCAGGTAAAGAATTTGATTTCTGCGGATTAAATTTCCTTAATGTGAATAATGATTTTGATCGTGAACGTGAGTTGAAGTTAGAGATAACAATTAAGTCCGACTTCAAGCCCTCATAAACTTGATTGACTAGATCTCAAACTTAACCTCTCTAAAAAAAAGGGGTCTTGTGCCGACCTCAACCTTAGATTGCGTAGAACAAGTTACATTCAAAGTTTAACTTTTATATGCAAAATAACATTATTTTGATATTTTAAAAGTGAACAAAAACGGACTCGGCCAGCCTGAATTATTGTCATCCGTAGCTCAAGTAGATGCATGAACTGTCGGAGGTCTTCCATTTTGTTTTTCCTAATTTACATCGGATGAAACTTTTTATAATGCTTTATACATATTTCTGTCTCCTTATCATAAAAGATAAGGAGACAGCAAGTGCATAGACATTGTGGAATGTTCTTTGATTTTCATTTTTAAGTAATTACCTTTTTTGTGTAATGACTAGTGATACAATTCGTTATCCTTAGTAGTGATTACTATTATAAATAGCAATAAAACAAATATTTCTTTATTTATTAATATAATTATCATTAATAATCAACAAATAATGACCATATAATGACTAAGTCTTTCCTTCCAAAAGGGGTTGTTGACACAAGTAGCAAATGATAAAGCGTGAAGCATGGAATTTGCTAATTTTAAAACAATGAATTTTACTAGTAAACGGTGACTGGACTTTGAAAACTCTTTCTGTCTTGTTCTTGTGGAAAAGATGGGGTGATAGGAATGCTGTTAATTTCAATTAAAGTGTTTGAACTTTGTACCAATAATTATTTCTAAACCATATCATGTGGGGTCCGGTCCGCAGAATTTGTCTAGGAAGATTTGCACTTTTATACTATTCAACTGAATGTTTATATTTTCCATATGGACTCTTGGAATGTATTATTGGTCAATAATATGTGTTGGATTGTAATAGCCTAATAGGGCGAATGGATGGCTACCCAAATGAGTTTGCTTTGTCATGCCATTGCCGCGTAGTAAGTAAAAAGGAGGTCTTGACTTTATGTTTTGTTGGTATATATATATATATATATATATGTTTTGTTTGAATATAAGAAAAAAAGAAGAGGAAGGTGGCGTTGGCTGCTGGTGGTGGAATAGGATAATATATATAATATATATTGATAGTTTTCAAATGTTTGAAGTAAAATGAAAATATCGAGCCGCCACCACTAAATAGATTGTAAAAGAAAATAAATAATTCGTGTGGTCTGTGCAATAAACTTATACATAATTGGTCCACTTCTTAAATTTTTTTTATAAAATATTTAGATAAGAAATGTGAAGATATTTTCCATATAATGGACCAATTTGGGAATATCTCTCAAATTTCGAGTTTGGATTTTCGGAATATATAAAATATAAGATGTAGATACGTACCCTTTTGCCTTAAAAATCAAGTACGACTAGGACCCAAGGTTTTTAATTTGGTGTTATAAATAATTGGCACTTAAAGAAGAAGAAGAAGAAGAAGAAGAAGAAGAAGAATGTGGAAGCTCAACACAGGAGGAGATGCAGTTGCAGAGGATGAATGGCTAAGTACTACCAACCATCATATTGGAAGACAGCACTGGGAGTTCGATCCTGATGCTGGAACTCCTTCTCAACATGCTCTCATCCAAACTCTTCGGGAAGAGTTTAAGAAAAACCGTTTTAATATTAGACAGAGTTCCGACCTCCTCGTTAGGTTGCAGGTAATGAGACTTAATTGCTCGTTTGTCTACTTATGTTGTTCCATCATCCATGCATGTAACTATCTGCTCTCCTCGGTTTCTTACATATCAAGCTGCTTCATCGGTTCACTTGTCTATCTTCTTAATTACTCAGCTATCTTCCTTAATTAGTTCCAGTTTAATTTTACCAGCCGATAATATATAATTGGTATGACTTTCCAGTTATTCTTTTATTTTCCTTTCTTCTTCAGTTCCTATTTTGTTTTCATTTTCCTTGTTTTTTTCTTTCAAACATCACCAGTGATGGTCTTGATGATTTGGAAAGGAGAGCTTGTTAAAGCAACAGCTGGTCAATTTGTACTTACCATTTATAGAAGGCAATTCATATATCACACACAAACAAAATCATATATATATATTCCTTTTATAGAAATGGATGGCTCTTACATGCTATTAGCCAATAAAAAATTGTTTTTAGTTATTAAATTTTGAAAGTTTTTAAAATATTAATTAATAAAAGTTTTCAAAATAAAATTTAAATTAATTAAGTTGAATTAATTGTTAAAAATCAAATTACAAGAGATAGCATCTTACACTAAAATTCAGCATTGAACCTACTCTTTCCGACTTGCGATTACTACTTCTATTGTTGACTCTAATATTCCAAAACCCAAGTCTTTTTGTCCAAAGTGTGAGGTGTCAAATCTAGACTATTTAATTGGTTGGATAGCTTTAAAACCATCAACGAAGCGCACAAACACAAACGCTGTATATACGACGAGAAATGTTCCTCTGTCTAATTTTTATAATGTTTTATTCTGTTTTATGAATCTTAGTCATTTATTTATGTGAATCCTGTGCAAGACCCACATAAATAAATGGCTAGAAATTCAAATGACAGAATAAGATATTATAAAATTAGACAAAGGATTGCATACACTGCATACCTGGTAATAAACACACACACGTTGTGCATGTATATATGCATACATGGAAATGAACACACACACGTTGAATATATGCATACATGGAAATGATTAGTTTGGACAATAATATAGCTAATAATTAAGATGATGTATTTTTTGATAATTAACATCAACTTTTGACACACTTCGTCGTCTTCATGTTTGATGCAGCTTAGGAAGGAGAACCCATGCACTCCAATTCCCCCCGCTGTAAAACTGAAGGAGACGGAGACGATAAGTGAGGAAGCTGTGAGGATTACTTTAACTAGAGCAATTAGCTTCTTTTCTTCTCTTCAGGCCTGCGACGGCCACTGGCCTGCCGAGTCCGCAGGCCCATTGTTCTTCATTCCTCCAATGGTAATTAGCTCATATTTGTATGTAATTTGTATATACGTACAAGTCCTAATTATGAATGTGTAAACAGGTGATCGCATTGTACGTGACGGGGGCTATTGATACAGTCTTATCACCAGAACATCAGAAAGAAGTCATACGCTATATATACAATCATCAAGTACGGCGTAATTCAAAACCGTTTACAAACTGTTGGTGTATAATGTTATGTGTTGCTAACTTGTCTTTTGGATGTAAATTTTTTTCTGAGAAAGAACAAAGATGGTGGGTGGGGATTTCACGTGGAGGGTCACAGCACAATGTTCGGTTCAGCCCTTAACTACGTCAGCTTGAGGTTGCTTGGGGAGGGACCAGCAGGCGGAGAGGACATGGCCGTCGCCAAAGGAAGAGGTTGGATACTGCAACACGGTGGTCTTCTAGCCATTCCTTTTTGGGGCAAGTTACTGGCTTCTGTAAGACTTGTTCATCACTCTTTTTAACACATTTACATTTATGCTTTCTGTTCCGCAAAAAATGAACGATTGGAGCTTTGAGATATGGTCAGATACTTGGACTTTACGATTGGTCGGGCTGCAACCCCGTGCCTCCGGAGTTCTGGCTTCTGCCTCAATCCTTCCCTATTCATCCAGGTTATTAACTTAATTTCCGAGACATGCTATAAGATGGATTTTGAAGTTTCATAATATTTTTTTTCATGTTTATCGAGTTCAGGCAATATGTTATGCTATGCTCGCTTGGTTTACATGCCAATGTCATATCTGTATGGGAAGAGGTTTGTTTATCCAATCAATGGATTGATTAGAAGTCTAAGGGTGGAGCTTTACAACGAATCCTACGATCGCATTAACTGGACCAAAGCCCGTAACATGGTTGCAAAAGTGAGTTGAATCTATATATGGCGTGGCATAACTGTTTGGTCTGTAATTAAACTTCCTTTTTTGCAGGAGGATGTTTACTTTCCTCATCCTCTCATACAAAACGTGACATGGGATTTGCTTTATCACGTGGGAGAGCCTCTTATGAGACGATGGCCCTTCTCTATGCTGAGAGAGAAGGCGCTAAGAGTGGCAATGCAACATGTTCATTATGAAGATGAGAATAGCAGATACCTTTGCATTGGGTGCTTGGAAAAGGTAAAAGACGTTGGTAGGATCACTTGTATATTTCGATGATATTGATGAGAAATCTTTGAATTCTGTATTCCAGTTTCTGTGTCTTATTGCTTGTTGGGTGGAAGATCCGAATTCGGAGGCATACAAACGCCATTTGGCTAGGCTCCCAGATTACTTCTGGCTTGCTGAGGATGGTCTCAAGATTCAGGTCACTACAAACTGTTCCACTCGCATTTGCAGTTGATTAACACATGACGATTTCATTCGCCAAAACAAAAAAGTAAATTGATGAAGGTAAATTGGGGGTTGAGCAGACTTTTGGAAGTCAAATGTGGGAAACAAGCTTCGCTGCACGAGCAATCATGTCGAGTAACCTATGTGAAGAGTATGGATCAACACTACGCAAAGCATACAAGTTTATAAAAGCTTCACAGGTTAAGCAACATATATACAATTCCTTCCAATTCGAGTTTTCTTTACCATTACACTTGAACTGACGTAATTAACTGAATCTCTCAGGTTCGAGAGAATCCATCAGGCGACTTCAAAGCTATGTATCGACATATCTCAAAGGGTGGATGGACATTCTCGACACAAGACCATGGTTGGGTAGCTTCCGATACAACAGCGGAGGGACTCAAGGTGAAACAAACTAACAGCCACCATCATAGAGTAGACAGCTTCATCGTTTCCATGAATGCAGATCTTCAGATTTATCTCATTTTTACAGTGTTCGCTCTTGTTCTCGCAAATTTCGCCACTTGTCGGGGAGAAGATGGAAACTGAGCATTTGTACGATGCCGTCAATGTCATGCTTTCCCTCCAGGTAACCAATTTTGAAATGTAGTTAAACACTTCAACACTGTATCTCTTTATTCTATAGCTTAACTTGTTTGCAGAGCGGCAATGGCGGGTTTCCGGCATGGGAGCAGCGACGAGCATTCCGTTGGGTGGAGGTAGCTAGCTTTTTCTATACACACTTCACATCTTTCCAAATGCATTTCGAAGTAACGGACCTAAAGGCACACAAGTTTCTGCATGACTACATTTTTTGTCAAACATGTTTCAGAAATTCAATCCAACCGAATTCTTTGAAGACGCATTAATTGAGCGAGAGTAAGACTACTTAGCCTCAAAAGACTTGGACGCTATAGTAAGAGGTTTGTAGTTAGGCTTTAACTCTTCGTTTGGTCGCAACGTACAGGTACGTCGAGTGCACTTCGTCGGTGATCCAAGCTCTTACGCTGTTCAGGAAATTGCACCCCAAACACCGAAGAGAAGAAGTAGACAGGGCCATTGCTAAAGGAGCAGAATACATTGAAGAAACCCAAAATCCTGACGGCTCATGGTAATCCCAAAATCCCATCCACTTACGAAGTATTAGAAAGTTTGGGGCTTTGACTTGAGAGTACAGGTATGGCTGCTGGGGAATTTGCTACACCTACGGGACATGGTTCGGAGTGGAAGGACTTGCAGCTTGTGGTAGAAACTATGGGAACAGTCCAAGCATACGTAAAGCTTGTAAATTCTTGGTTTCCAAGCAGCTACCTTGCGGTGGATGGGGAGAGAGCTACCTTTCCTCCCAAAACAAGGTACGCAAACAGGCGTACGATTGTGAACCTGCCAAATTCGAACCTTGCATTCCCTGATAACAGATGAAAATGGAAACCTGATGAAACTTGTATACTCTTCAGGTGTACACAAATCTTGCTGGGAATCGAGCGAATCTAGTCCAGACTGCTTGGGCATTGTTAGCCCTCATCAATGGTGGACAGGTTAGTTTTTTTTCCTAATATTTGAACAGCACATTATCAAACCTAGAAATGAGCAAAACTCAATAATTCAATGTAATGTGATCATAAAATGTTTGTGTTGAAATAGGCTAACGTGGATCCAATTCCCATACACCGAGGAATAAGGAACTTGATCAATTCGCAAAGGGATGATGGTGATTACCCTCAACAGGTACTTAATTTAGTAGCTATGATATGAACATATTTCTATAATCCTGTGCATATAACTAATATTTGTTTACTACAGGAAATTACGGGAGTATTTATGAGGAATTCTACACTACACTACGCCTCCTATCGAAACATCTTCCCCATTTGGGCACTTGGAGAATATCGTCGTAAGGGGTTGTGTTGCATAGATGTCTAAGCATAATCCTCTAGTGGGTACCGCTACAATATACAAACTTAAGCTCTTGATCACAGTTTCTACCAAATGAGCATTAGAATAAACTGGAGAAGTAAAACTAATGGTATGCTTATGTTCTATCAATCAAAAATCCCTTTCCCGATAAAAGAACATATTTGTTCTGTCTAAATAAAATGATGTATGAGCTAACACGAACTCAAGTTTCCAGTCCCTCAGAAGTGAAAAAGCATCCAAGTTCTGACTGAATTGAGGAAGCTACGTCTCCCAATTACATGCTTAGACATGGTTATCTGAAATATCAGAATCTCTATGAAATCCCTTTTGAAAATTTTAGAACAGAAAATGCTCAAGCAAAAGTCATGGACATTATCTGCCGAGCAAGACCAGGGTCTTGTTGTAGAAGCTCTCTCAAGTTGTTCTCCACCTCTGCCATCTGTTTTTCCAAGTAATCTTTTGAGGTCTGCTCAGTGTAAAACAGGTCAAATTATATGTGCTGAAACAATGTGCAGATTCAAAGATTACCTTTGAAAGCAGAGGAAAAGACCAGGAAATGACAGTGGTAAAATAGATACCTAGCTGAGTAGAGACAAGACTAGTAAGTCAAGCATTTTAAAAGCAAAAATGTTTGGAAACTTGCCATTTAGTCAACATTGCTACATAGCAAAAGCAATGTATAGCTATTTTTTGAACAGTAAAATCCCATAAAGTCACATATAATCAACTAACGGATCTTGCTGAAGAGTCCTGAGACTCAGATTCTAACTACGAAATCGATGAACAATTACAAAAAATTTCATCATGAATGAAAACCATATTCTTGTTTGCAATATGTACTTGATCTTTTAAGAAAAAGTTTATGGAACCTCCCATAAACTTTACACAAGCACTTTTCTAAACTAGCAATCATATGCAATAAACATAAAGGAAAAGTAGATGAGGTAAAGTAGGTTTACCCATTTACATGTCGAATTTTATTTTACAAATACAAAGAAAAACATACAATAGCACTTCTTTAAGATTGGGAATCCACAAAAGAAGGGGGGTTCGCGTGAATAGAAAGAGAAGATATACCTGTAGAGATGCTATTGCAGTCTCGCTGTCCTTGAGCTTTTGCTGTTGTTCAATCATTAAAACAGGTTTAGGCTCCAAGACAAACCTGGCCAGCATATGAGGGATACAGATCATCATAAATCTATTACAAATACCCAGTGAAACATGTTGAAGTTGTAACCTTTCATATTCTGCACTACTCACATTCTTCCTGAAAAAGAAACCAAAAAGATGAATGTCAAAATCCAGAAGACATCGTGGGAAACTTTACACCAAAGTAACAGAGGAAAAAGCTGTGGAACATCGCTGGACATACCTGTAGATTTGTATGCATTAGTATCATCACGAAGCTGATGTAGCTCTTCCAAAGTTAAGTAAGCACGCTTCTTTTCTCCCTCCTTGGTTCGCATTTGATTTAGCGCTTGCACAAAAAGGAGTCATTGGTATAGTTAGATGGTTAGAGACACTGAGCCTAAATGTTTAAAACCCAAAAACGTAGTCAGTGACAGAAGTTAACTGAACTTGATAAACCAAAAGAAAATGAACCAATTAAGAGCTACAAATTGGTGGAGAAGGAAATCTAAACCTTTTGACATGAAACAGAAAATAAATATAACGTGTCCAAGTCTTTACTTTAAATAATCAGCATCACATGTAGGCTTTATCTTGGCGAACAATACAGCATTATACAAAGGAACGATAATTAAGTGAAAGCTCAAAACTTTGGATACGATTTGCATGTTATCTTAAGCAATGATTATGCTAAAGTATATAAGATGTAAAGCTCGAGAATTCAAAAGATACATATACCAAGTTGAGGTCTTTCTTAGATAGCGAAAGCTCGCATCTTGTCTACCACTGCTAAAAGGAGAGAGATGGGCAGACATTAAGAAGGGTTGCACAGTTCAGTTGGAAGAAAACCCAAATTTGAATCAATCCAACCGGAACAGGGCGAGTTATATCATTGAACTCAGTGCATACACACAAAAGCGGAAGGCATTTTACCTGCTTCAATTTGCCAGTCGTCTCAATCATGCGACCGAGACAAGCCTACGTTTCAAGAAGCTACAATTAGAAATCAAATGCGAAAGAGAAACAACAAGTTTAAGTGATGAAATGTTCATGCAAATACAGAATCCCACAGTTCCGTTAGCTTCGTCGGCCGTTAGATACGGGGAAGACAAGAGGCTGAAGCTGAACACTCCCAGTCCCAAGTAGTAACCTATTATTTATTTCATCATTAGAAAAATAAGTTCAACTTTACTATTTTTATTTTTAATTGTTCTTATAAAATAATAATTTTTATAATCTTCTTGCATTAATATGTGGAAATGGCCCAATCCTTCCTGATTCCTGAACGACGAATTTTCAATAATGACTTAAATGCTCCAACTTCTAACCAATCGCAGTAAATATGAAATGAAGAAGTGGAGCCAAAAATGTGTAGACGAGAAGAGGAACAACTAAATAAATTGTAGTTTTAGGTCATAAGTCAATGCCAGAAATCTATCAGATTCAGATTAAATTAATTCAAATTTCGAACCAAGATTACATCTTTAATAATTAGACTAATGGTTGATACTAATAGACTAATGGTAGGTGATTTCGTTCACTAAAAATGAGATTAGGAAGTTAATAGTCGAAAACAAAAAGGCAGAGAAAGGGAAAGACATGTCCCACAACAAGGGGCGTTTTTGGCGGCTGGTCAGATTTATTCCAATCTCTTCCTCCTCCTCCAATTATTTCTTTCTTTCTTTCTCCTCCTTTTAATCAAACACACTCATTTTCCTTTTCTTTTTTTTTTGTATTTGGTTCGTGGTAAGCAAAAGTCGTAAACTTTCTCCATGCCCAGATCAGATCCCAGTCTCATTTCTCTTGTTTCTTTGCATATGCGATAATGTGATGCCTTGAATCCAGACTTGTTCGTTTGAGGTCTAAATTCATGGGGGTTTGTTTCAGCATTGAAGACCACCATCTCGTTCAAGAACAACAACACTTGCCTTCCAAGTCTTATCAAGGTAACTGATTCTTTTTTCTTTTTTCTTTTTGGGTCTTTGTCTTGTAATCTTTGTTCATATTGATTCAATGCCGTCCAATTCTTTTTTTTTTCTTTTGTTCTTTTAATTCTGATATCATAGCAAACAATGGCGCATTTTGCTTAGAGCTGGATTTGTTGCAAACTCTGTGTTTGGCTTATTGGCATACGAGACCAGACCAAACTTTTCAACGACCAATGACTCGTAATTTTTCAGTGTTGGCTTATTACGTTGTTAAGTTGCCATCACTAGATTTGAACACCCAGGAAAGCAAAGATCTAGGATTTTTATGAAAGTGCCTTTAGATGCCAGTGCAATTCTCTTATTTTTCAGTTTTTATTACAATCCTGGTTTAAAGAAGAGACCTTGCTAATCTCAAATTGAATAGAGTTGGGAGAGCAATGAGAGGAAGTATTCGACATTTGAGAG
>JAOQMP010000007.1:32897024-32907255 GCA_027563575.1 Erythroxylum pedicellare
TTTTATTTCGTTTTCATTAAATATTGCTTGGAAAAATTCTCTGTTGAACTTAGCACGAGACAGTCGTACAATTGGGTGTGAAATTCTTTTATGGATTGTGAGGGCGGGAGATAGTATCAAGTGTTCAATGTCGTCAATTCAGTAAAGCCTTGTATAAAACTATTGTCGTTAGTGAAAGAATTAAGCTAGGTGAGGGCCTCACAAACATAGGCAAGGAGTACAGAACTACGTTACCAAATTTCGGTGTTAATCTATTTAATTTCTTATCTTTTGTTTTCGTCTGTGCTAAAAAAATTAACAGTTGTTGATACAATTACTTTATATCTAGCAACCGACAAATACAGTTATAAGTAACGGCGGTAGAACTTTACAAGTAACTGTGATCAAATCGAAGTTTTTGTAAAACTACACCCCTATGGTTCTTTCAAATGTCAAAATTATAAAGAAGGACAAGGACAATATATGTAGGAACTTATAATTGAGGATCTTATTTATATATATACATAACACTAAGTTATTCATCCATAATGTCAATGGATAATGTTGCAAAATTGGAAAGAAGTCCACAAACAATATGAACATGCCATTTGTGTTTGATTCCTATTGATTAGGTCACCACTCGTGCTTGATTTGGTAAATGCACCATCAATTCAACTAATTGACTCAATAATGGATTACCAAATTCATTAATTCACTCTCTAATTATTGTGTTTAGTTTTTATTACTTTTAATTGCCTTCATATCTTGATTTTAGTTATAAATCCTTGTGTTTTGATCAAAATGTGAGATAAATTAAGTAGAAATGGTGTGAATATTGCAATGTTAGTCACGATAAGTCACCCTCAGGCAAATTCTTTGATACTAACTTTGAATCTGACACATGTAGGTTGACGGCATAACAACCTTACAACCCTAAACCTAAAGTCGAATAAATAGAAGAGGAAGGATGCAAAAAAAGGGGGGCCAGAAGCTATACACAAAAACCCTACAGACACATCTTTCATTTTCAAACACTACAAACTCATTCGAGAGTAACAGAGAAATAGAATAAGGAAATAAAGTGAGTCGGGAACAAGAGCAAAACAGTAGATAGTTGGAAGCTTGGGAGAGGCCGAAAGTGAGAGTTGGAGCTAAATCTCATTTAACTTGAGTGAACATTTGTGCGGGCGAGAACCTGAAGCAGAAGACGAGAGTCAAAGTTGGAAGCTTGAGAGGGACTGAAGATTTCCATAACTCTTCATCCAATAATTTGTTTGCCTATTCTATTCCTCATTTATTGTTTTGTTTCTTTCGTTTTACTGTCTGTTATTAATTGACTCGTAATATTATTAATTTAGTCGATTGTTATTTGTTTTCTTTTAAATTTTAATAGTCAATTTGGTATTCATGTTTTATTATTGCTTTAACACTTTTGTTGACAATAACATGAGATTAAAGTGTTTAATGATGAAGAATGTTGTGATATCCGTTATGAGCTAATCTCTTTTCTTGAGAATTAATATAGCTATTTAGTTGAATATGCATGATTGGGTTACAAATATGTTGTCTTTATTTATTGTTGTGATTTTTGAATTGAATGGATGGAATAGAATGATCAAACTTTGCATCATTTTAATATTAAATGAAGATTTGAGAGATGAAGTTTAATACGAATCGAGAAACTATGGACACTTACGTTAAGAACTATAAATATATTAACTTAAGTGGTAATTAGTTGTTGAGTTTTCATAATTAATTCGGATAATAACTTGTTCAATACGAAAGTTAGACTAATCCATTATTCGAATCGATTTAGAACTCAACTATTAATTTAGTAAGACAACAATCCAATCATTTTCCCTTAATCATGCATAGGAGATTAAATTAGTGAAACTAATTCTCAAGATTTTTTTCACTTCGATTATTCTATTTTATCTTTGCTCCCAATTAATTTCGTTTACTTTTCAATTGAAATTTGTAATTTTCTTTAAAAGCTTTGACTCAACAATTGTGATAGAATGTTTAGGATTGCATTGTTTTTATTTTTATTTTTTAACTACAACTATCTCATATACTTACGCGTAGAATAGCCTAGATCTTTTTTGAACCTTTTAGGCATAACACTAATCCACCTACCAAATAATTCGATTACCTGAGTTGATAGTGCCCTATTAACCTGAGCATAATTATTAATAAATTAACCTTCGAGTTTAAAAATAGTTCTTAAATTTAAGTTAAAGTTTAATTAATATTTAATACTTAAATTTGATTTTAATTTTATATTGATCCTATTAATTTACTATAATTGATCAAATTAACAAAATTATGAATTTTAGTTTGATAAAAAATTATTTCTAAAGTTTAAGTTTGAATTTGATTTGAATTTAAATTTAATTAAATGTAAGTATTTAAATTTCAATTTGAGTTCATTTAAAATTTAATTTTAATTCATGAATTCATGAGATTAATTTGTTACAATTGAACAATTTAAAAAACATGAAATAAAAACCTAATCAAATCCAAACACCTAAACCAAGCTTAAATTGGGTCAAGCAAAAGGGCGTAATATGTGTAGGAGGAACTAGGGATCGTAGGTGGGCTGTAACTGAGAATCTTGAGGTTAGATCAACACATAACACCTTTTGTTCACGGGACAGAGTGAATGTGCTTGGTCGGATGTTCAACAACCCTATCTAGTCGTTGAGAGTGCTTCCGCTTCTCAATTATTCTACCCAAGTTATGAACACTCCCACACGACCACTCCCGCATTCCAATCGCCACTTCCACTACAAACACTCTGATTCTCGCAGATTTTTCCGGTGGACTGCCAGGTAGACTCACGCCCATTCTAATTTTCACTTCGATATATCTTTTTTTTTCGTCTCATATCTTCTTTGGGGGGGTTGGTTTTTTGAATTCTTGACAGGGAAAGCTTCCAATTCATGTACACCAGGCCTTGGCATCACATCGTTGATTTCTACTCCAATGTCGTCAATGCCCGTTTGTCTCTTTCCGACTTATTCCCCACTAAGGTGTACGATCTTTTTCTTTTTCTCGGTTAAAGTTTGAAACTTTGAGCATGCTGTGTGCGTATTGATTGCCCAATATATATCATTGTGGATGGAAGATACAGCTTTCTCAATGATCCTTTTGGAATTTTTCGATTTGTAGTGTAAAATGTTCTTTCCATCAATCCAATCGATCATATGAGAAACACTCGTTCTTTTGTTTTTTGGTTTTTTCCTTCTTAGTGACGATCATCCGTATTTTGAATGTGATTGACCTGTACCATATTATCACTCACAATATTCTTTGCATTATTTCCTTTGTAGCCAAATTTTGTTATTGACGGGGCTGTAACCGCAGAAACTGTTGATAAAACTAGATCAAACGGCATTTCGAGTGAAGGTAGATCGGGAAGGTGGGAAAGAGTAACATTCAAGATAGTTCTTTCATATCATGGTAGTTCATTTGACGGGTGGCAGAAACAGCCTGGTTTGAACACTGTGCAAGGGTAGGTTTTTTCTTGCCAAGTATACACTCTGGTAAAAAGAAATCGATGTTACGGAGCAATTGCTATAACAGGTGTGATGCCTACTCGTATCTTACTATTTTGTGCACTCTGTTCTTAGTTACAATTTGGTTTCTGATGTGATGAATAATCTTGCCAGAGATGTTTGTCCAATTTACTTTCTCGAACCATTATCTTTTACTGACCTTGGAACTTCTTCAAGTAATTTTAAGTTTAAAGGAATTGCTTTCCTTTTATTTCCTGCATGAAATTACATTCGTATCTTCTTTAAATATAAGGGAAGTGGCTCTTTGATTTGGTCGCATGCAGTGCCTTATCCCCTCCATATTCGTCTTCGTTTTTCTGTAACTTGGACTTTTGTCCAATAAACCCCAAATCAAATCGAAACAGTGTTTGGGAATATGAATTTCCCTTTCCATCTCCTTTCATTTTTAATGTTTCTCTTTGTTTTTTTACAGCTTAGTGGAAAGTTCTCTTGGTAGATTTGTTGATGAGAAGAAAGCCCAACTGCTAAAAGAAAAACACAAACCATTGGAAGGGTTTGCTATTGTTGCAGGGCGTACTGATAAAGGAGTGTCAGCTCTTCAACAAGTTTGTTCTTTCTGTATGTTGTTGCATAGACTGTTTATGGTTCTTTGATTCTCAAATTCCATATACTAGGTCCTAATCTTGCTTGTGTTTTTCAAGCTCCTTAAGCTTCTAAAATATTTTGCTTTTGATTGTTGAAGCTTTCTCTTAATGAATTTTTCACTCCTGTGGACAATGCTGATCCTGTAATATAAACTAATTACTTTATGATTGGAATCATGTATTTACTGAATAATAGTGAGATAGTTAATTCGATAATATTTGTTCTTATTTGACTTGTTCATCTCAAGAGGATCTTATTTATTGGGTGGATAACATGGAGCAATTGAATATTCAGATACGTGGAGGAAAGATGTTAACTCTCATGATATTGAAGATGCTATAAACAATGCAGCACCAGGAAAAGTCAGAGTTGTTTCCGTTTCTGAGGTATCAACTGTGAAACTTCTGAATGAATAATTTCTTTCTTAATTCATAGGATCAACTCTACACGTTCATTAAAATGTCACTTTATGTCTGCTGATAAGATCTGTGCTCATTTTAGGTGTCACGTGTATTCCATCCTAATTTTTCTGCCAAATGGAGGCGGTATTTATATATTTTCCCTTTTAATGAAGGAGAAAATAGGGAGCAAAGCTTTGAAACAGAAGAGGATGTTGAAGATTTTAGTTCTGATGAAAATTTAGATGAGCAAGGAAATGAATCTGGCGAAGTCATCAGCAGAGAGAATATTGAGTATCTAATCAATGGCGACAAAGATGAGCTTGAAGGCTCAAGGAAGCCTTCGAGTTTCAGTGTATCTAGGGTTAATAAGCTCCTACAACAACTGGAAGGAAAGTTATTATCTTACAAAATGTTTGCTCGTGATACCAAAGCTTCAAGAAATGTGTAAGACTTTCAGACAAATATACCATATCTGTAATCTATTTTTATGTTCTCTTTTAGCTATACGAATTTGCTGGTTACTTTTAGTGAGCATTCTTGTGTATAAATTTAACTGCTGGTCCTTATAATTTTGTGTATATCTGTGCTCTACAATATATAAGTTGAACAAGATTTATTGGACAATCTTCATTCTGCCTATGACCTGGACAAGTTCTCGGCAGAAGTGATATCTGTTTCTGCTGCTAAATTGTGTTCTTGATGCTCAACTTTTTTTCTGCTCTGATTTAAACGGAAAGCATCTCAACCTAAACTTTTGAAGCCATCGAACTTTGGACTTTGGAAAGAAGCTAAAAGTTCTGATATTGTTGTGTCTTGTGCATTGTGATCACATTTATCCTTCTGTGGCAGATTTCCCTGTTGCTTTCCATTATCTGGAAGATGGGTCTTGAATGTTTATTTTCTTGTTTTGATAATCTGACTTCGCCCTCCTGAACTTCGACAGTTGTTTATGACTAAAAAGTGAAGCTTGGATTCTGTATTCATCTGGAAATCCTCTAGAAAATGGTTTATTTGACTGAAATATTGGGTTAACAGTGATGGCTGAAATTGTGATATACAATCTTGAATTTGGTTTCTGAAAGAACATTTCATTTTGTTTCAGAGGTCCTCCAACCGAATGCTTTGTTTATCATGCTCGAGCAGCAGAAGCCAGATTACCATGCTCTGTATAGTCTCTTTCTCATTTCTGCTACTATTCTTTGCCGTCTTCTTTTACCATTTCTGTCTAGCCATATATATACCCCTATGGCCATGCGACATGCGACGTGTGAGTTAACCCTGATAGACCACTACTCTTGTAGGTTCACATGGAAGAAAGAATGGCTATGTGTGTTGAGCTGGTTGCGAATAGGTTCTTGCGTAAGGTCAAGTATTCGTACAAACTTGCATATACGCATGATTGTGATAGTTGTTCCCTACGTAACTCCTTTTGTCATCAGCCTGCCACCAACTACAATTGCCCCCAGATGTTTCTTTTCTTTGTTTAAGCTTTCTGAAATCTGTTTTCTTTTGCGGGAACTTTATGACAGATGGTTCGGGTTCTTGTGGCGACGTCTATAAGGGAAGCAGCTGCAGGTGCAAAAGAGGATGCATTGCTGAACCTGATGGATGCTACATGTAGACGTGCCACAGCCCCACCAGCAACCCCAGACGGACTATGTCTTGTTGATGTGGGCTATACTGAATTCGATCCACAAAACTGCCTAATCCCCTAACTATTTATTGCTGTTCATAAGTTTCTGCTGCTCAAGGGGCAACTGTCAAAGGATTGAATTGAAAGTGTTTGATTAAACCATCCTCGAACATCATAATAGCAGCTAGAAATGAGGAGGCTTGTGTCATATGGAGCTTTAGAAAAGCCGCCTGTTCCAAAAAGAGACCAACAACTAGTTTATGATACTCCTCCCCGAGAATGCCAAAACATCATTGAAGATAACAGATAATTTAATGATTAGCGGTAGACAGGTTTCAACAAATGCTGATGTTGAACTTCCCATGGTTTTGGAAGCTAAGTCTGTTTCGACAGCTTGCGGCAAACGAACATGTATGTTCTGTTTCCAAACATAAATCTTGGAATATACTTAATAACATTGCATTTGCATTGAAATTCTTAATTGTTCAAGGTGTATTATAACTTTCATTTCCTTGTGATCTTGTGCGGTGGACGATAGTTCATGCCATAGCCATGCAGATTTACGTTGTAGTACAACGTTTGTTAGAACCTTTGTACGCGTGTATATATGATAATGTTATCTAATTGATAGAAATCATAGAAGTGGTTTCGATTAAAAGCCTAATTGTGGATGATTAAACTCAGCTTGTCAATGAGTTGGTTGCCTCTTGATGATCATGATCCTGTCATTTACTCCATTGATAAGCTACTCTGCTTATAGAAACATTTTTCCTATATGGGCACTGGGCGAGTATCTCAATCCTGGTTGCTGCCTCCTGAATGAATGCCACTAAATCACGAATGTGTATATTCATTTTCGTGAACAATAAATAATGTAATAACATAAACTATTTATCAAAAAATAGTTTCTAGAAAATACAAACAATGTGGCCATGTGGGGAAGCAAACAAGGCCTATATTCTCCTGAAAATATACATTCTATCAATCAAAACTGCGCTATTTTCTCACATGGTCTAAAACTGAGAATTGCTTAGGAAAGTAAGCATGCATCTTGCACTTTGAAACATCTCATCTATTCTCTCCCAAACCCCACATTGCGTGTCCAATAGCTTTCCGGCCCTTTCTTGCAATTTTGAGTGGCACCGCACTGTTTCACCATGTATCTGAACACAAAAACAAAGGCAACATGTTTATATAACATCACAACTCAAAATAACCCTTGATTGAGAAGAACTCACTGAACATCTGAGGATGTGGATACTAGATACAGATAGCCAAACCCTAAATAAAATAATCTTGTATTGTTTCCCTGCAGTCTAAATTCATACCTTCAAAAATAATCTCATAGCTGCTTGCACAAACCCGAAGTTATTTCTGGCCGATATCTCGTGAATGAAGTGATCCATGAGCAACTCAATCGAAGCAAACTCAGGTCTCTTTTCAAGTTCTTGTAGATCATCTTCCTCTATTATCTGAAGCATTTGAAGTTCCATATCTAAAGTTGATGGAGATAAACCTTTAAGATAATCTGTAAATGCTGAAACTGAAAAATTGTAGGCATCATAGTCAAATAAAGCATGCTTCCTTTTCCTTCCAAATATCTATTATATATACCTACATATATACTATAATTTTATCTCAAAATTATAGCAAAAGACTATGAAAGCATAAAACTCACAATTATTCGTCTCCGCAAAGGACTGAAGAAATTGCAAAAACTGGGTGGACAGAGCATCAACTTTCTTCTTATTGTTCTCTACTTCCTCAGCTTTGTTATCCTTCTCATCCTTAAATGTTTCACTAGGTTTAAATAGAATTTCCCCAGAAAGCGATGGGATTGAAGGCAAGAAGAAAGGAGCTCTCTCTGGTTTTTTTGGAGTTTGAATAGGTTTGTTACGGACCTAAAAATATACTTCCTTGATTAGAAAGAAAACTTACTCAACAAAAAGAATTCTCATAAATGTTACATTTGCTGACTTTACAGATTAAACAAGCTAGAGAGCAAAGAAACACCTTTATGATGTGTAAGTTGATTAAGCTTTGCCATTGACTTTTAGGCAACAAAGAGAGAGTAACAAGATCTGGAATTTGCTGATGGAAACTTGGCAAAGCAGAGGACTCTTTGATCTCTGAGTTATACATAATAGGCTTGTCAGAATTCTCAACTTGAGAACCTTCAATTGAAGAGACAGATGGCAGCCTAACACTGACAACTTTTTTTCCACTTGTCTAAGAGTCAATGCTTGAAGCTCCAGAGAACATTGACTGATTCACCCTAACAGTTTCATCCATTGACAAACCTTAGTACCGTTTTAAAATCCTAAATGATGTTTCAATTCAAATGTAACTTACCACAAAAAGACCCCCATTTGATCAACATGGGCGGTCGCTAACACATCCATGCTAGGAGACAGAGACAACGATCAGTAATGCGATCTGTATGACCTTCAAATTTATGGACCATTCTCAACGCCACACCATCAAACACACGAATAACTAAGTCATTCGCCACAGTACCAAAAGACCTGAGTTTGTGGAAAACCAGCTAGAAGATATTATGATTCAAGGAACAGTACAATGTGTATGCATATGTGACCGCGTTTAGGTGTGTGAATTTTTATTATGAGAAAAAGAGAGGAACAAATAAGGAGGAGAAGATGATGATGAAAGAGGAGGCCAAGAAGAATGGTTACCATTTGGACGGTGATAAATAATCTTAAACAGAGAGCAACCAACTTCCCATCTGGATTTTAGCTCGCTTCTTTTGAAATCTCATACCTGCATTATATCCATTTCAAAATAATGTTACTTCAAGAAAACTTTGTAGATGTAGGCAGTGTGCTCCTTAAGGTGTTGTAAAACATCATGATACTAAAGCATGTCTATAGAAAAAAAATATAAGAGCCAAACTAGTAGAACTAGACTTTAGCATCGCCATGAGTTAAAATATCAAGCAATGTACAATTGTTGATAAAATAGTGCAGATCACCAGTTGGAGTCATCGCTCAACAAATGGTGAACTTCTTAGTTACTGGAATAGTGATTCTAAAGAAAAAGAATCCTGAGAAACACAATTTGGCTCTCAGCGGGCAATGAGCATAAGAAGTTAAAATTTAAACCACATAAGAAGACCTACACAAGCTTCTTACTAATACATACCAAATTTGGATGCAAAATTAGATAGATAAACAGTTGATGCATTAAGGTTTTGAAAATATATAACACAGGATCCTAGAACATGGAAGGTAAACCTTCACATCTCCATGATAACCAAAACTTATCATTAAGGTATTTGTAGCATCACAAGCAACCCCAACCACTTCCCCATCATGAGCACAACTACTTCTTTCAGACATATCCAAGTAACTGCCTCAGCTAAATCATAATTGAAGGTTGAAACGCTCTATCCACCCACCAGCTATCCCTAGAATAGCAAAATTGCCACAAGCACTGATGGTACAAACCTGATGTACAAAGCAAAACTCTTGTAAAAGTTTGAATGGAATAACAAAAGTGATAGTTGTTAATCAAAAATGGAACAATCACATATATTGAAATTTTGACCTTAACAGGTGTTAGATTTTCTGGGCATAGTCTCAAAATGTGTTCTCCAAGAACAAAATTTTGAAGCCTCCACACATAAGCCTAAGCAGTATCCACATGATATGTAACCACATTGCACCAATCACGTTCCCTGATTTGAGCTGGTATTTGAGCAGGAGTAAAATAAGAAAAATGATGACCCCAAAAAATATGTTAATGATCAGTAAAGAACTAGTAGAAATTTAAGTTTCCTCCAGCCTCTTTTTGTGAAACATTCCGTGTTATACAATTCATGCATGGGAATCAAGCTTGTGCATAGCCATTCAAGATTGAAACCCCTTTCCCAAAACTAAGAAACCAAGTTGGTTTTTAAACAGAAAAGAAAATCATGTCCCAAATCTACTAATGAACGCATTTGCATGACTCGAATAGGAGGCTAGGATATCAAACAATTATTATATGTGTGACTTAAGTTATCAAAGTGTAGTATAACAAATGACCATAGTTCAATT
>JAOQMP010000007.1:32907355-32931750 GCA_027563575.1 Erythroxylum pedicellare
TACTGAATTCGATCCACAAAACTGCCTAATCCCCTAACTATTTATTGCTGTTCATAAGTTTCTGCTGTACAAGGGGCAACTGTCAAAGGATTGAATTTGAGGATTCCAACTTGAAAGTGTTTGATTAAACCATCCTCGAACATCATACGAGGAGCTAGAAATGAGGAGGCTTGTGTCATATGGAGCTTTAGAAAGGCTGTCTGTTCCAAAAAGAGACCAATAACTAGCGTATGATACTCCTGCCCCAGTATGCCAAAACATCATTGAAGATAACAGATAATTTAATGATTAGCGGTAGACAGGTTTCAACAAATGCTGATGTATGAACTGCCCATGGTTTTGGAAGCCAAGTCTATTTCGACAGCTTGCAGCAAACAAACATTTATGTTCGGTTTCCAAACATAAATCTTGGAATATACTTAATAACATTGTATTTGCATTGAAATTCTTAATTGTTCAAGGGGTATTATAACTTTCATTTCCTTGTGATCTTGTGGGGTGGACGATAGTTCATGCCATAGCCATGCAGATATACGTTGTAGTACAACGTTTGTTAGAACCTTTGTACGTGTGTATATATGATTATGTTATCTAATAAATAGAAATCATAGAAGTGGTTTCCAAGGTAAGCCAGAAATCTCTCAATCTTGACCTTACCTCCTTCCCATGAAATTGGAAATCCCAAAAATAAATAAATAAAATAATAAAAAAGAGGGACGTTGTCAAAGTTGAAGACACCCGTCTTCTCCAGTTGAGGGAAAAAAACGACCTTGGTGGTCTCATGCCCTATTCTTAGGCATCTTACACACACCCTCTCTGTGCTCTTATCTCACTTTCTCTTTCTTCTGCCTAATTTTCTCTATCTTTTTCTCTATGCCATCCAAATTTCACCACCTCCCTTACCTTTCTCTCAATCCCCCACAACCCAAGAAGCACCCATTTCCTGCAATTACTATAGTCCACATTGAGCACCATCATGCCTGTAAAGGGCGCGCACGCCGCCCCACTAGTGCGCGTACCACCTTACAACACCACCATAACAATAATGGCTTCCAAAGACAGGAACTTTCTGTCCCTCCTCGTTGTCTTCCTAGTTTTTTCTCTCCATTTTGTTGTCTCTTCTGGATTTACGAACTCCGAGACCCTCCTTAAGTTCAAGGGTTCGTTGTCCAATCCATCGGCATTACCTAGTTGGAGTGAAAAGACTACACCTTGCAATGGAGATGTTGCCAATTGGGTGGGTGTGCGTTGTACCAACAATTCCGTTTGGGGTTTACAGCTTGAGAGAATGGGATTGTCAGGGAATATTGACGTCCGAATACTCAAGGATTTGCCCATATTGAGAACTCTGAGCATCGCGAACAATACCCTTGACGGTCCTTTGCCGGTGTTCAATGAACTGGTTGCATTGAGATCAATTTACCTGTCAAACAATCGCTTCTCTGGGGAGATTCCTGGCAATGCTTTTGAGGGCATGTCAAGGTTGAAGAAATTGTATTTGGCGAACAATGAGTTCAAAGGCGGCGTTCCTTCGTCGTTAGCTTCCCTGCCAAAGCTTGTGGTTTTAAGGCTCGAGGGGAACCAGTTTAGTGGGCAGCTACCGGATTTTCGTCAGAAGTTTACATCTTTTAATGTGTCAGATAATGCGTTAGAGGGACGAATTCCGGCTAGCCTTAGCAAACTGAATTCGACCTCCTTTTCTGGTTAGTCTTCACATTGTTCCTCTGAGTATCATATATGATTGATATACACAGTACTGTCCATGGAACCTATCTTCATAATCTAAGCTTACATTAGACGAACAACCATTTATAAAACGTTCCAGATTGTCTGAAACTAGCCAAAACATATAGAAAGCTTTTAGCTTTTGATTCACTGATCCAACCAATTTTATACTTGATTGATTGTTGAGACATTGACACAACATATTGAGGATGGCCACGGACTTCCGTTAACAATAACAATGTCCATAAAGAAAAGCATTCTAAGATTACCAGCATCGACTTCTTAATCTGTAGAAGTTTTAAACTTGTTTACTTTATTCATAACAATGTACACATCATATTGATTATTGCAATGTCCGCCATTTCTGTGATTGATTAGACAACAAAGCCCTATGTGGAGAACCATTGAGGGAATGCCCCAACCTATCCGGCTCTAACTCTAAGAACCCCGATTCATCTCGCTCTAAGAAGCCTTCAACAGCCAGTATCATTGTTGTGGCTATAGTTGTATTGGCCGCAGTAGTTGCTATAATTTCAGTTTGGGTGATTCTCCTCCGTCGAAGAAATCGGGCACCTGAATCGGTAGAAGCCCCAGGACCATCAAACTTGCAAAAGAAAACAGGCTTCAAGGAAGTAGAACAACGGTCACATCCCTCACCTGACCACTCAGGAAGCGGCAGAAGAGCCGAAACTTCAAAGTTGTCATTTGTAAGGGAAGATACGGAGATATTTGATTTGCCAGACTTGTTAAAGGCCTCAGCTGAAATACTGGGTAGTGGATGCTTTGGTTCTTCTTACAAGGCTGCTCTCTCAACTGGAACAATGATGGTAGTGAAGAGGTTTAAGCAAATGAACAATGTTGGTCGAGAAGAATTTCAAGAGCATATGAGGAGGCTAGGAAGGTTAGCACATCCTAACGTGCTTCCACTTGTCGCATATTATTACAGAAAGAACGAGAAGCTTCTGGTCACAGATCATATTCAGAGAGGCAGCTTGGCAGTTCATCTTCATGGTAATGTTCTTATGTTGTTGATGTTCATACTAAATTATAAATTACTTACTGCTGTAATAACTTTATGAAGCTAACTACTACAATTTTTTTTCAATCTCTCATGGTTGAATCACTACAATACCAAAACTTACTGCTTCAATTTTTTTTCAATCTCTCATGGTTGAATCACTATGATACCAAAACTTCAGGTCATCAGTCTCTAGGCCAACCAAGCCTTGATTGGCCAACTCGGTTGAAGATCATTAAAGGAGTGGCTAAGGGTCTTGCATATCTTTACAAAGAGCTTCCCAGTATAATTGCAGCACATGGCCACCTTAAATCCTCAAATGTTCTTCTCAACAATTCCTATGAACCAGTTCTCGCAGACTATGCTTTAGTTCCTGTGATCAACCAAGAGAATGCTCGCGAGCTGATGGTGGCCTACAAGGCCCCTGAGTACTTGCGACACGGCAGGATCACAAAGAAGACAGATGTATGGTGTCTTGGGATGTTGATCCTTGAGGTCTTAACTGGAAAGTTCCCCGAAAACTTTCTGCAACAAGGGAAGGGCAAAGGGGAAGAGGACTTGGCAAGTTGGATCAATTCTATCCTTCCTGAAGAATGGACGGACAAAGTGTTCGAGCAGGGGATTGCAGGAGCAAAGGGTAGTTATGGCGAAATGACCAAGCTGTTGAACATTGGTTTGCAATGTTGTGAAATGGATGTAGAGAAGAGGTTAGACTTGAAGGAGGCTGTTGAGAGGATTGAAGAGCTAAAGGAGAAGGACAACGATGATGACTTCTACTCTTCATATGCTAGTGAAGTGGATGTAAGATCTTCAAGAGGAAAATCTGATGATTTCGACTTCTAAAATGTTGGTGTAGCAAAAATGGACTTGTAATCTACATAGGGGATTCAAATGTACATCTTGGACAGTCCAAGTAATCTCAGATGGTTATGGGATTTGATAATTTGCTTATTTACGGAAAATTTTATTTGTAAATGTTGGGGGATAGTTGGGGTTAGAAGATGGGTTTTGTCTCTACTTAGTTTTACTCAAGATCTAGGACTTTAGGCTTGCATGATTCTGAATTTATCTTCCCTACTCTCTTTTTCGTCTTTTAGTAAATAGTTATCAGTGACCTAGAAACCAAATATGGCAGTAAAATTACAGATCATTTATCCAACACGCACAAATGACTTCAAACAACACCTCTGACAAGTTAAATCTTCAGAATTTCGTCTCAAACTGATACTAAATGCTGCAATTCCCGGCTCTGCAGCAAAAATTTTAAGACTTGGTTTTAGCAGATTAGAAGGATCAAGAAAATCTGGAAGCTGAGTGGGAGACAGAAAGCAGACTTGGTGTAAATAAGCAGAAAACAGAGAAATATTAAGGGTTATGGCTGTATTGAGCTATGACTACCTAATATCAGAAAAGAAATTATTCAAGATGATAGATTGACAGGATGACTTCAGAATTTCTTATAACTTTGTCTTATGTTGACATAATAAAATTTTAAAACCAAGGAAAGACGATGACAACAAAGACTAGGAAACTGTCTAAAAGCTGAAATCAGTTCAATATTTTCTCCTCCACATTAATGAAAAAAGTCAGGAAATCCGCCATTCTTGAAAAACCGGGAGTCGGGCCTTCTTTTCATACTATTTTGGAAATTGGATTCAATTGTCAACTGCTGCTATTGAAAATAGGATTTACTACGGATTAAAGTAGCAATGTACAATCAATGACCTTCAATGATTGCTAAAATCATGAATCATGTCATAAGTCTTGGGGAAGATTGTGTGCTTGAGGTGATAATTTTTGATCATGGCAATCAAGATTCTATAATTCAGGGTTTTTTGAAGAGAGGAATTTGTTCTTTCTTATAATTCTGCCAAGCCAAGCTTGGATTTTATGACAAAACCATAATGCTGAATCATGGAAAATGTAAACTTAATGTTGGGTTGTTGATCTTATAACTTTCCTCACTCCTCCCTTTGTTTTCCTCCGCTTCCTTTGTTCATTATGCAATAATCTAGAATAGATGTATTTGAAGTTGAAGCAATTCTGAAATTCAGGGATTACCTTGTTAGTTGGATAAACGAGTTCGGAATGGCCAACTTAGGTTAGTTGCTTATTACTCCATGAAACTGCTTAACCGTGAATCCAAATCAATCCGTTAGAGGTTTATCTTAAAAACTAATGTATCTTTTCTGATGGCAGAGTTTAGTGGGTTTAGAAATGCCAAGGTACAAAACCATGGTCAATCATCTAGAATGTATAAGAAACAGGGAGGCGGCATGATTTTCAATTCCAGTTAAGAAGAAGAAACCCTAAAAATAGGGTACATTTATTGCTGGATTTGACCATATCATTTGCCCGATTTAGTACAACGACCTATGACTACATTGGAGATGAACGAACCGTCTAATCGAATCCCCTTTTGGTTGTTTCCTTTTGGTTAAAAGATATGGTTTGTTCTCTACCGTCTCCATCCGAGTGGGTTTCTAACAAATCTGTTATTGGTTGCAGCAACAATGGCAATAAGGACTTGGAGTCGGTCGCATTGTCTGACAGGAAAACTGCGGGTTCAGTCCAGGTTTTTTATTAACTTGGAAACTTTCGTTTCTTTACTCGTCTTTTGGGCTCCTGACTCCTGGCTTTCCCCACCGATAACCGTATCTGAGGCATCTCCTGGCAGACAAGAGAAAGGAACAGGAAAATGTGGCAACAGGTGGAACATGGTGATCAGAAGGGAGAAGCAGACAGGTTTGTAGCTGTGGCAGTAGACAAAGACAAGTCCAGCCATTATGCTCTCAGATGGGCTGTTGAACATTTTGTCACCCGAGATCAAACTTTGAAACTCATCCATGTCATACCACCTTCATCAGGTACTACTCTCTCTGTCAGGAAATATACATGTTCATGAAATAGGCTGTTTGTTCTTTCTATGTGGGACCTGGCAACGTTTTTAATACTGTTTTTAGTTCATTTCATGTGACATTGTAGCCTATTGGATTTTACATTTTGATTTTATTCGAGCTTGTGGACTTTTTTCATCTTTTGCTATATTTCTTCTGATGCAGCGCAGAACTACAACTCTTATATTGATCAACAGGTTGAAAATCGGGCGACGGAATCATTGCTCTCATTTCGATGTTTCTGCAGAATGAAAGAGGTCCTTCTCAACAGTGCTCTTCACATTACAAAAGAACTAGGATTTGATATAATATAAATTTGGTTCATCATTTCTTCTGACCATATGATTGTGGAATCAGGTTCAATGTGAGACTGTTATTCTAGAGGATACAGATGTGTCAAAAGCGCTCATTGCATATGTTTGCCAATCTGGAGTCAGAACTTTGTTGCTTGGTGCAGGATCAAGGAATAGCCTTTCCAGGTAACATGCTGGGTAGCCAGACACTAATGCCATTGCCTACTTAAATAGAAATTTGAAGCAAGGTTCTTTCAGATCAAGGACAGTTTCAAGTCCATGAAGCTGTCTAGAATAATTCCTTTCTTTGTGGACAAATTTGAAAGATCCCTCATTTTCCTTGCCTGAATTGAAACATGTAAACTGATATAACTTGATATTGTTTTTATTTGTCAGACTGTTCAAGACTACTGATGTCCCCAGCAATGTACTGAAATGGGCACCAGATTATTGTTCTGTATATGTTATCTGGAAAAGGAAAGTGAGTAACTACAGAAAAGCAACCCGACAAGCTCCAAATATTTCTGCAGCAGGAGGACACGGTGGTAGGAGTGATAAGTCAATATCTGTCAGGCAAGTGTTCGCTTCCTCAATTTGAAATTTCAATGACAATAATGTTTGAAACAAATGCTTATGTGGAGTGAAAAGCTTGATGCTCGTCATTGTTGGTTTTATCTGATAATGCTAAAAATGCTTCTGCAGAGAAAGATATGAAGAGCTCTCATCGCTTGACATGGATATGCCATTTGCTAGCTCTGGAAGGCAAAGCACTGACAGTTCTTTCTTTTCTTTTTATGAAAACCTGGCGTCTGGACCACCTCCTCAGGAATCTTTGGGGCACACAAACGATGACTGGTCTGAACAATCTCGGGGATCTTCAAGGGGCTCAGATGTAGAATGCTGTGACTTTGACTTACTATGCCCCAACTCCGATTCGAAACCTCCCACAGGTCGTGGCCATAGTTGTGAATTTAATGCGGCGGAGGACGATGCTGGCTCAGGAACATGGTCATTACAAAATGCTGTAAGCTGCTGACTCATTCTGTGCCTAAAATTTCCCAAAGATGGATAAAATTATCTAATTCTTCAACTTACTGAAATTAGTTGCAGAAAAATCTTGAGGATGAAGTGAGGAGGCTAAAGATAGAGCTGAATCAAACGATGGACATGTACCATGCAGCTTGCAAAGAAGCGTTTACTGTTAAACAGAAGGTAAGTTCGTCGAAGTTTGTGAATAATTAACTTGGTATTGTTAGTTAATGGCCATCATGACGTACTTTATGATTCACCACAGGCAATGGAACTTGAACAGTGGAAGAAGTCATTAGAGGAGGCACATGAAGCTCAAAATAAAGAAACAGCATTAATGATAGTGAAGAATGCGGAAGCACAGTGCATTAAGAATATTGATGAGATTGAACAGCAAAAGAGGGGGCTCATCAGTGCAGAAACAGATGGTCCCAGAGAAGAGGATAAGAGGAAAGTGTATTTGGAGGATGATAACTCAGACCAAAATGCCTTGGCCCTTCATTACCAGAGCTTATTCCACATTGCAGCTGTTTTGCTTTGGCTTTACGTCTACTTCTCTCTGTAATTTAATTATACCCTGAACTTCCAAATGTAACTTTATTCTCCTTCAATGTGTTTATTTTATAAAGCTTGTGGATTAATAGCAATTAATCATAGTATTCATTATATTATAAAGGCAACTCTCTCTCTATCTCTACATGACTCTCTCTCTCTATCTCTACAGGTTAATCTCTCAAAGGCCTATTCTTTTTCTTTCTTTCTATTCTACAATCAAAACCAACCCAAAACCCACTTCCCTTCTCTAAATTTGACCTCTAATACACAGTTTCAAGAGTCTGAAGAATAGCCATGTCCCAGTTTGTCCAAAAGATGAAGAAAAGAAGACCCTTCATCAGTGTTTCCCTCTTCACCACATTGGTCTAATCGTTTTCCATTGATAAGCCTGCCAAATCACCGAGGACTTTCGAGACGGCGGTGCTGTTTTGGGTATAGTTTCTGAACTGACTGCTTCAATGATAACAACCAGTAATATTATTAGAAGTAACTAACTCATCACTAAAAGCTAGCTGATGAGGAGGAGATAACGCCTTTATAGTTGTTTGTGTGAGATTTCTGATACACCCATCAGTCCAAAGTAGGATTGGATATCTGATAAACATATAAGGCAAAGGGATATAACCGATCACCACTCTAAACTATTGAAATAAACTGACTCTGATACTATGGTAGAAACAACTACAAGGGTATTCAAGAATCTATAATAGTGGACAAACCTTCTCCTCGTAAGCTAGTTTTTGGCGGTGAGTTAGGGAATTCTAACAAATATGCTAAAGTTACAAGCTTGGCCGTGTCTCCTAGATCTAACCCCATAAAATTGTTCTTTAGCTAAACCCGCTGCTAATTTCAGAAGGGCAATTGGGTTATTGAATGAACCTAAAGAAATATGGCTTTCTTTGTTGTGGATGAGAGCGATAAGAGTTATACCTGTGTTATTTCTTACGTTGCTTTGAAGATTCGGTGACCGTTCTTGACCTAAACCCTGGACCTTTTTATGCTTCTTATCGCCGATGAAACTATGAATGTTGAAGTTGGTGATGAGGTAGGGGGAGTTGTGGACTGATGATTACCTGATTTCATATAATCCTTTCAACAAGCTGCTTCATGGACAGGAAGACATTTTCATGTACAGGTACAGGTAAGCCTATCTGGACAAGTTTAATTCCTTGGAATTATTTCTGGGTGGTGAATGGTACTAGTTAGTACAAGTTCTTGACGATAAGTGCATGCACTATCAACCAAAGTTACAAAAATAAAGGAACTGAAAAGCGTGACTAAATAACTGGAAGCCATCAACATTAGAAGAGGCAATAGCTAGGAGTTTTGAGAGCGTTCATTATCCTTTAATGGATGTATTTCTATTCAAATTTGATTTGCCAACCTATTCTAATCTTACAATGTATGAAATGGTTTTGCGATCGAAAGAAGACCTTTACAATGACCTATAAAACTTAATAACCTATTTCGACCTAAACTTGGCTGCTGTAGAACCAGCACCATATTCATTTAGGTCTGCATGCAATAGTCAATGGATATATCTGACCCTGACTTGGTGCATGGGATGGTATGGATAAGATATTCAGACTTTTCCTTGCCGTGCCTCCTCCTCTCACTCGACTTTTCAGGCATCTACTCTTGCTACGAATCCTATAAATACCTCACACATTTCTACAGAGATCATCTCATATTCTCTCATTCGCTGGTTCTCTCTTTTCTTTGTTCTTGTGCGAGATAAATACATACATATATACGAAGTCAACCATGTCTAGAATGACGGGAAGCTTAGTTTTCGTTACTTGGCTACTTGCCATGACAACCATATCCACTGAAGCTCAGAACCCTGCAGTTCTAGACACAGAAGGGCGAGCTGTTCGGAGTGGTGTGGAATACTATATTGTACCTGCTGCAACTGATATTGCTGGAGGTTTAACCCTGATTGATCGCAACAATTCTTGCCCTCTCTACGTTGGCCAAGAACCTCTGGCACAAGTGGTTTCGCGAGGCACTCCGGTGATATTTACTCCATACGCTGCAGGAGAGACCGTTATCAGAGAGTCCAGAGACTACACTATTACTTTCCAGGCAGCCACTATCTGCATTCAGTCAACTTCCTGGAGTGTCGGGGAGGAGGACCCTGAGACAAACAGGAGATTTGTGGTGACGGCAGGAAGGGCATCCTACTTCACCATTGACAAAGTTGGAACTGGAATCTATAACATTGCATTTTGCCCCACTGAATCCTGTCCAAATTGCAGGGTCAGGTGTGGAAATGCAGGCATTTTGGTTGAAAATGGAAAGAGGCTGGTGGCTTTGGATGGTCCTGCTTTCCCTTTTGCATTCAGGAGAGTTAACTAATTAAAGTACAATCATAACCAATAAAATGGCGATTGTTGGACTTGATCGTTAGTCTTTAATTGTATCAGAAGTTGACAGTATTGTTTACCATTTAGGCATTTCAACAACTTGTTATTTTATTAATAAAACAAAAGGGATGTTGGCGTGTGTCTATATCTATATAGTGAGTAAACATTTCCATGGAAGAAACATGATTTTACAACCTGAAAATGAAAACACCGTTCAAATTAATAAAATTGAGGAAGCCTACACATTTATACACCTAAGACTAGGACGTACAGATTTCCTTCTTTCTATCTTCCCATCTAAAACTCCATGGCCAGGATAGACATCTCTATTCTCAGAGTGCCAACTTTTGAAAAGAGTGCGGTTGAATATAAATATAACAACGGCATCAAGTTGACAAAATCATAAGTGTACAACAAATTGCAATCTTAGCTAAGATTAATCCCTGGAATAACTTGACACGTGTGGAGGGACTTCGCATGGGCCTATGGGGCGAGAATGCTTCTTCTTGTGTCCTGTAATATGAACCGAGGCCAATCTACCAAGTAGCGCTCTGAGTGCTATACAATTTGTGACGTACGTCCTACTGGTTCCTAAAGCTGAGAAAATTTTTGCTTGCTTGCTGAATTTATCCAAAACCGTACACCCTATGAACATTATCCTAAATGATACAAGGCCACAACATGGAAGAATCACTAGCATTTGGTAGACTAGACTATGGATTGCCATTATCAGAACTGCTGCATGCTTGGTTTGGAAGGACAGCATTGCCAAAATCACCATCTAAGCTCATCTGCTGGACCTCTTGAGGGGATAGGATCTTGATGCACCGAACACAGTTCACAAATTCCCTGAGTATCCAAAACCATAAGAGACTAAGGTAAGCATAGTGAAGCCATTCCTATTGGTTAGGATCTTACTGCACTCTTGTCCGGATGTACATAAAAATTCTAGAGATAAGAGAGGAGGTGCTAGATATACTGGTGAGGAACTTACTCCCAAGGGTCATCCCCAACTAATAAGACATCATTCTCATGATCCACATACACAAGTTTCCATCCTATTCTTGGTCCATCTTCCAGTTGTCCCTCTATACCGAATCTTCGAGCCAGATCATGCTTAAGCTCAAGGTAACCAGGATAACGAGTGATATCAATCGACCTTCCAACAGCTCCACGTTTGTATACCTGAAGATAATAATGAGTTCAGTATGTACTTGGACATACTTGAAACTAAAGTATATATGCTGATTCACGTCGAGGGACAGGAGTCTGATAGACTAGTAGAACAAACCTTCGTGAATGTTCGCATGCGTTGAAACTGGGGTGGAGGAGCCCAGGGACCTCTGTTCATGAAGCTGCTCTCATTAATGTTGGACTCCATCGAGTTAAAAGCCATATCTGGAACTCCAAATGACTGGGAAACCATTGAGGACGAGAGTTCCTGTTGGGGATCTTTTGAATTTTCACAATTCACAAGCATGCTTCCTGAAGAGAGATTGTTAGAGACATCCTTCCCCAGCCCCACCATGCTCTTTGTCAACAACTGGTCAGAATTCATTGGCACGGTTACTTGTCCATTGATGTTAGTCCCATATGGAAGATTATCCCTTGGATCGACATGGATTTCTCCATCTTGGCTAGTGTCTCTTAACAACAATGACTGGAGATTATACGCAGAGTTGTTGTTCTGCTGCAACTGAACATCATTCTGAGAAAGGCAAACTGAGGCTGTCGAAGAAGAAGTGTCCAAAAATTCTGTTTGGGTGGCAGAACCATTTAAGTACATTTGTGGCAGAAAATTTCCTTGATTTTGTGGCTTGGAGATGTTCAATGAGGGTTTAACATCAGATTTCGGTTGCAAATCTCGAATCAGACTAGCGTTACATGTCATACTCTCCAAGGCATTAGGACTCAAGAGTGTGGCAGTGGACTGTGCCATATCCTCCCCAAGTGTTGTGCTACGATGAACTCGACTATTTGTCAATGGTTGAACGAAGTTCGGACAATTGTTTGTGGATGGTGAAGTAGAGCAGGATGGAACATCTTCAGTAATTCCTGATTGCCCAACTCCTGCAGTTGCACTCAGAACACTGCCACTGGGATTTAGTTGATTGGTTGTGGGGCACGAGACATGCCCCACAAGACCAGGCATTTCAGATAATGTTCCAGGCTGCTGTGCTTGAATATTTGGCTGCTGGGGTGGATTAGAGAACCTATTATTAGTTTGGCTGTTACTCCTTGTCAAGTGCTGTTGAATAGCATTTGACTGAAGGATTGAAGTGGGTGTTGCTTGCGGCAGTTCCAGCATTTGGTTTGACGCCATAGACCTAGAGAAGCTCTGAGATGCATCTACAAGCTGCTTCTTAGGATCTTGAAGTTGAGCAATTTGGGCAGGCTGCTGCACTACAGACTGCTGTGCTAAAATTGATTGTTTTTGTTGCTGAAGCTTCTGCAACAACTGGAGCTGAATTTGATTGTCCGACATCTGAAATTGTTGATTAACATGATCAGGCAGCTGTGGTTGAAGTAGGCCCTGTTGTTGATTGAGACCCATCACGTGCTGCGGCTGCAGGCTTTGAGGAAGGTTTCTAACAAGTTGCTGGCTTTGAATGGATGCTGCTTGTTGAAGAATGTCATTGCTTTGAGCTAGAGTTTGAGGGTGCAGAATTTGGGTTTGACCTTGACTTGAAGGTAGATTTGAAGTCATTGAATTTTGCCTTGATTGTTGAGTCACATCACCCAGCTGTTGCTGTGGTTGTATGACTGAGTTCATATGGTTCATTAAGGATGGTAGCTTGGGAAGCTGATCAAGCTGTTGGGCTTGCTGAGGCATCCTTTGAGCATTTAACTGCAAGCTGTTTGGCTGCTGAATTATCTGCGGTGCTGATAATCCCAACTGACGGGTAATATCACTTCCAGACATATTCTGCAAAACAGATCCTGGCAAGGATTGCATGTAGTTGGGCTGCATGGAGTTGGTCAGGGAAGTGTTTTGCTGCATGTTCATCCACTGGACTAAGCTTAGGCCAGATGCAGCCTGAGGGTCTTTCATGCAGATATCGTCACCAAGCCAAGGCATGGGCCTTTTGAATAAGTTGTCCAAATCAGAGGAATCATCACCTAGAAAAAAGGAATGTCAGAACCAGTCTAACAAAAACAAAAATTTGGAAGCTTCAAAGGCCCCCTTCTTATTAAGTTTTAGTGAAATGTCCGGAAAAGATTGAAATCCATCCTTAAGATTTTAGTTTATCAATCTTAGTGCACTTGCCACCAACAAACCACATGGAGGGTCCTCAAAAGTCAACCTGTGAGATGGACAAGACTAAAGGAGAGAATCTTTCCAATGAAAGTCTTCTATTATTGCATCTTTCAATTAACTGATAACTGAACTTGGTATAAAAAAACAATCGTTAGTTACTTCTTAGAAGGCCCATTAAAGAAAGGCCGTAGAAAAGTTTGAGAATTGAAAAGGGCAAGCATTAGGTGAACTTGTGAAGCATCAAAGGTTAATATCCAGGTAACAACCTAAGCACAAAAAACTCGAATGATATATATTTGAAAAGAACAGAATAATAGGCTAAGATGAACAAGAAAAAACCATATGTTTTACCTGGCATTCCTGATTGCCTTGGACGCTTAGATATAAAGAATGGAGGGGGACATATAAAAAATGGAGCAGTTACTGGTTCAATCTCCCATATTGAGACTCGAGTTCGTCTTTCCCCAGCTGTTGACTCATCCCACCCAACCTGCAAGCGAACATCAAGTTATTAAAACAGCTAAGATATGTTTAGTTAACCTGGCAGAGACTAGGCAACAAGGCCTCACAGTTCACCTGCAAATTACGCCACTGTGAGTTCTTCCATCTTAGTGGATCAATATCACTTATACCTGTGATTGTACCCATATACCTGGAGGAAAAATGTTTCCCTTAATTCTCAAATCATTCAACACATAATAAATACCTTAAAAAGTCACTTCTATCCAACAAGTTTATAAAGTTCCCAATTTCCAACAATCAAACTTGATTAGACCAATTAATTGAGCTTATCTTCCCTCGTATGAAAGATAATATCATAGATGAAAATGATGCATAATGCTAGAGTTGTTGTGTACCTTCTTGTCCCTGACTCTTCAGTTTCAAACATCATTCGGAAACGCATGCCAGGAGAAATTTGGTTGCTGTATAAAGCCTTGTAGTACTTTGCTAGAGGGATGACAAATTCTGAAGGGCTAGCCCTAGGACAAACATTTATCAAGTGTCAAAAATTTTCTGAAGCATGACTGCCAAGAAACGGCCAGTAAAGAAGGAAATCTATTCACCTTGGATTGTAAAACACTGTGAAAGGACTATTGTTTGCCGCTGCATGGGCTGCCGCAGCCAGGATTCCAATATGCATGCTATCACTTGACAAAACAGATGATGATAAATTGGTAGTTTGTCTGTTTGCCCGTCTGATGCCCAATAGTAGTTGTTGCTTTTCATCTCTGCTCAAATGAATACATGATGTTGAATAGATCTAACTGGCCGTAGGGACTAAACAAGATTACTTTTGTCAATTCTCATGGACCTAAAATCAAGTCTCAAGATCAAGTAAAATATCCGAATTTTCTATATATGAAAAGAAAAAGAAAAAGAAAATGGTAGACTCAAAAGAACTTCAAATATTTTTGAGTCACTAGCTCTTACCTTATAAATAAAACAGAGTCACCGGCCAAAAGCCTTTTTCCACTAACAAATAGGCTCCACCCAGTTGTAAGCAAGTGACGTTTAGGTTGTCCTAGGATTATTGAAGCCAGGAATTCGGTTAGAATGTTAAAGTGGTTGATTGATTTCAAACACCAAAACTTAATGGATCTAAAATCAACTTACCACGGTAAATGTGGCGAAAAGTCCAGACAGTATCATGCAAATCCTTAGCAACAAGTTCTTGGGCTGGTGGTTGCATGGAGAAATCCTATAAATTTTAGAATGTAGGTAAATATCAACAGCAATAATCAATGCACCAGATAATATATACAAATAGCAAATCATTTACCAGAGGAGGGAAAATCTTCTCTGCTGCACGACGGGGAACAGAAAAACCCCCATGAGTGCTTGTGTCACTCGCTGTTAAAGTTTTGCAGAAGAACTCAGTTTGTGGTTTATTTGACTTCATTGAAAGATCTGATCTTAGCAAAGCATCTTTGTCATACTGCACACAAAATGCTCATATATTCAGATGGAGTCAGCAACTGAAAGCATTTAAAGGCCATCTTGGTTCTATAGTTCTTCTTTTACAGATGCACTATACTTGGACCTTTATTAATTAACGATATACATTCATATATTCTTTCTACAGGTACTTAACTTCCAATCGTTTTAGATGAATTGATGGAACACCTAAGCTCCTAAACTACAAAAATAAACTATATATTTTTAAACAAGTCCTTACTGAAGGAACGGGTTGTAGGGTCATCTGAGCATAAACTTCGTCTGTTTCTGGGTCAGCCTACAGAATCGAAAACAAGAAATCAGAACAACAGGAAACTTGTACAATATCTGCCAGATAAGAGAGCTACTATACATGTAAGGTGACATTATGGAGAAGACACAGTAGTTTTGATTGAAGGTTTGGATAGTTTGGTATCTGTGCATCCACATCCTTCTTCATAGATGCTGCAACCTGAAAAATTAATATCAGTCTTTAAGTAAACTTGAACTTGCTTCTGTATTAGAAAAACCAAAATCGCAGTGTAAGTCTAATCACACATGGATAGTCCATCCATAACTACCCGTTTCCTGTTTACGCTTTACCTTCTAAGTCTATCAAAAATGAATAAACTTGTTTACTAAGACAAAGCAAACAATTTTACCTTCCAAGTCTCATCAAAAGGGAAAAGTACATCTACCTTCCAATTTCCAAAACAAACATCTACTTTTCTTACTCGTCCATTTCTTCAAGACTTAAAGAATACAAAGCAGTCATTAATAAGTAGAAAAGAAAAGGGTAATTGGCATGTAAGCCAACAATATTCTTTTCTTATCCAGTCAATGCTATTTTTTTGAGTCAAAACACCGAATAACAAAGTAAAAATACATCATAAGTCCATTATCCAACACGTTCATTCATGGATGAGAAGAAGATGGATAATTAACTGGAAATTAGTTATATTAAGAAAGCAAGAACAGAGAGAGAAAGAGAGAGAGTCAGACAGAAAGTTAACCTGCTCGCTGTGACCTTGAGGGAAATAAACGACGTGGGTCCCAGCCGCCGGAAGATTCACCAGCGGCCCAGCGCACGCCTGCCATAGCTCAGGGTTTATGCTCCTATTCTCTGTTACAACTCCTCCTGCACCTGCATCATCCACACGTGTCGCCACCCCATTAATCCTCACCAAATTTCCTTTTATTTTCATTTTAACTTCTATGCCTATAGTTCTTTTCCGACCGTTTGTTTCCCGAGAACAAAAACAGATTGCGGGAGCCCAGAACAGGAGAAAATGAAGGAAAGAGGAAAAAGAGTAGCATGTCGGATTCAGTTTTTGTTTAAAAAGGAAAACTAAAAAGTCTCTCTTGGGTTTTACTTCTAAAAGCATAGATTTTCTCGAAGGATAAAAGGCGAAACTAAAAGCGACAAAAAGACGAGCTTGTATTAGAAACTCGATATATTTATGTATACACACACACACATATATAGCGATCGACAAACAAGCTATGAATGCGTCCATTTTCACTAGCTAAGTAAAAAACAAGTAGATGACCTTCTCCAGGATTCACAGCGGTGTTAGCGACGGTCACGACCGCGGCGGTTGCTCCTCCGGCACAGTTGGCCGGCGTCTTCATTTCTCTTTTCCGGCGAAGCACAAACAACTAGTAACTATAAACAAAAAGCATATATTTACTCCCTCCTATTATTTTATTAAGTCAAAGAACCCATCTTTCGAAACCTGATGAGTTAGACCAGCTCAAATTAGCATCAACAAAGCACACAACTTTCCACAACCTCTTAAAAAGGGAAGATGGGTGGTGGTTTGGAGTCGATAAATTAAGGAAAGGATTCCGGCGAGAAATTCCGGCAATCTGGCCGGAAAACAACAAACAAGAAAGAAAGGAAAAAAAAAGATGGGGATGGTGGGTTTACAGGGGCTATGGGAATGGCGTAGAGCTTCTCAGAAAGCAGGAACTGAAGCTTTTGCCCCCTATCTTCCCCTACATTACGCAGACAAACTCAAATATTTTCTTCTCTTTACCTTCACTTTCCTTTTGCTTTGTTGTTCTCTCTCTCCCTATTTCTTTCTTTCTTTATGTCTGATTGTCCCTTTCTAATTGACTAATACACCCCTCCCCTCCTGAGTTTAAGTGCTATTTATTTATTCATTTCCTTAACCATAGTCAATATAAGTTAAAAGTTATTTAGAAATTAATAATATAAAATAAAGGGCTAAAAGATATGCAACTTTTAACAATTTCCTTATCTGTTATTAATAAAATATTAATTATAATATAAAGAAATAAAAAAATAATTTCATATTACATCACATTTTATCTTAAATAATAAAAATTAGTTATTTATAATTTAGGAAATATAGGATAAGATATAAATTGATAAATAATATTTCATTATATTATATTATAAACCTTTTAGGAAATATAGGATAAGATATAAATTGATAAATAATATTTCATTGTATTATATTATAAACCTTTTTTAAAATAATATTTTATTATATTATATTACAAACTATTTCATACCTTCTATCATAACAAAATTTTAATATTATTTTCATTTACATTTTTTTATTTTATTAAAAATATTACATCCAAGCCTTAAATTTATTTCAAAAATTACTATGAAATAAATATTATACTTATACTAATTAATTACTGTTCATGTCATAATTCTCTTAAAAGGGCAAGAAGACAAGGGATGCTATATGAGAATAGAAATATTGGAGCTTTGTCCATTACCATCTGTTATACGTCCGATCAAATGAGACATGTTTTTTATTTTGTCACTCTATGACATGTATGGAATTGGTGAGCATAGGTTATATATATACACTTTAATGATCTGTCCATCTGTCTAAACACATTATGTTGCTCCATGCCAACTAATTATAATCCAAACAAACAGATTAAAATAACTAACTATGTAGGTCTAGTTGATATTAGCCACGGAGTTCTGTTTCCAAGTTATGCAACGACTTGTCATTTTCAAATTTCAACGAAGTAAGAGGTGAAAAGCGAATCAATTCATAATTTCTTAACATACCCCCCACGTTTTTAATATGCTTATTTAAATTCCAAATGTTCTTTTGATAAGAGTACTATTTTTAATATGTGAACCATATAAATTATCAGTTTTTTGAAAATATTATCAATTATTATATTATTATGTTCGAAAATAATATCAATTATATATTATAAATAAATAAATAACTATTAAGTATAAATTTATTTTACAAAAAAATTGACCTTATGAATAACCACAATAAAAGGAAAGAAATTGCATTTATAAAATTATAAAAAAACAAAAAATATAGAACCAGGGCACTCTGGTCAGAGCAATCGACGATCTAAACATTTTATTTGTATTTACATAATAGTAATAATAACAATGAATGATGTATGAGATTATTAACCTTTGCAAGTTCCATTTCACAAATGTAATAAAGGTTGGGAGGAGTGTGCTAAAGTTTAAGCATACGCGTGGCCTCATCTTTCTCACATGCTCAGTGTGCGGACCACCGCCTTAAGTGGGGTTTAAGAAATTTTATTTACTTATTATTGGGAGATTAAATACAATATAACCCTCCCGGTGACGTGGCCCATCATGTCGGCTGCTCAGGTCTACATACGAGATGTTTGACAGCTCTGCTTTTTTTGTTGCGTTCGTATGTTTTTTTTTTACTTTTTAATTTTCTCTCCAATTTTTTCGATTCGCTCCCTTCTAATTCTATATTTACTAATTATTATAAAAGAAATAAATACTATAACATGTACTAAGTCCACATTTATGTCATGTTATCACAGCGAACACTTGTAGTTTTTGAATGCTTTTCCTAATATGGAACGAACTAGGTTTGGTATTACTCTCAGTTTAATGTCATATTTGGCAGAATTACAACATAATTTGAGAACTATTTTTAAACATAACAACAATCTTAATGACAATTTTGCTAAAATATTAAAGAGGTTTAAAAATAGAAAAATACCCATATTTTTCTAATCACGGACTAGTTTGTGAATAGCCATAACTTCAAACAGAACAGTAATATTGCACTAAACTTGAGGACAAATTTGTGAAAATGAAAGATCTTTTGTTCTTGCTATTTTATTTTTATGGGTTATCTTATTTCTTCCGAGAAAGCACTGGGCCCCACGAGACCATGTTTCCTGGATAGCTAAGTGGTGGGGCCCACCAACTATTGACCAACAATTTTGTGTCTTGGATAAATGGACGGCCAGAACTGCTTTCTGCTCCAAGTTCGGTCTCACCACCGTTGGATCACTTAACTACACGACAGGCCTCAGCTCCATACCCTGCCCCACCCTATAGGCCCCTCCCATTGGTGGACGCTAGGCCTCCAATCACAGACAATATTAGAGGAGCGAAGATTATGTATGCCCGAACTGCTTTTCATACGGTAGGACCCGAGTCATTATTAGTGCAAGATGGCGTTCCGATCGTTAATCATAACCCTGTTTTATATATTTTCAATCATTCGTTAATATATAACTAAACAAACTGATTATAACTGTTCCAGGTTGGCTAATTTTCTCTTTTCGTCGTCTGAAAATATTTTACCACATCACCACCTACATTAACAAATATATATATATGAAACTATTTTTGAGATTTAAAATATTTTATATTCAAAATTAATACTATAAAAAGAGTTTGATAATCTTTTATCATTACCCCTTAGTTCACAATAACAAGTATTTGTTAGCAAAACGAGGTGGTGCGGTAGTTGAACTCCTTATTACTCAATATCGCCAACACAGGCATGAAATTTGATTCAATTAAATTCAAATGGTTGATGAGAAAATTAGTGTGATTAGCTTAATAGGGTAGTTCATAATAATAATAGTAACTTAATCATATAAATTATTTAACAAATAAACATAAATATAAATATTTAAGTAGGAGGAGGGTTAGGTAGAGACGAAGGAAGTCTAAAAAACGTCAGGAAAACGCGGCAGGTTTAACGGAAACGAGCGCTCGCTGTGACCACAGTGCGAACCAATAGCGTATCTACACGCACGCTGTGGTTCAGAATATTCAAAATTAAATAATGTAAGTAAAGTAGCAAGTATTTTGACACGCAATCAGCTGGGATCGGATCAGATCAAATCAAATCAAATCTTTGTTTGTGAAAATTCAAAAGGCTAAAGTAACCCTCTTTTCCTCGTCTCTTAGGCTTGGGGGGTTTACCAAAACTTTAGGGTTAGAAGACGGAGAAGAGGAAGAAGAAGAAGAAGCACGCCTAAGGGCTAAGCCTAACCTAACGCTTTCTTTTTTCTGTTTCTTTTGACTGCATGTGCGTTTGTGTTCTGGGGATCTGTGTCCCTCCCCTAAAATTCTCCTTTTCTTTTTGTCCTTTTCACTTCTTTATTAGATTCTTCTCCTTTTCATATTTAGGAGTCTATCAACTCATTCATCTCAAAGTCAATTCTCATATTGTTATTAAATTTTAAATATTAAGTACGAATTTAATCAATTAAATTCAAAATAAAAACATGAAGAAGAGTTGTTAATTTCAACGATTAAAAGTTCATTTTTTAACTTTTTAGTTTAATTAATTAATGAGTTAATGCAATTTTTTTTAATTAAGTTCCAATTTTTTAAATTTTAATTAATTTTATAATGATTTAATACCAATTTAAATTTTAAACTCTATTTCTTTTGTCTTACTAGTAGTTCGTAGTCGCTTGCTCTGATCATCTACGCTACAAGTATCATCCTGTCTTTATTGGATTTGTTCCTTAGAGTACATCAAAAATTGAACTTTTCCTTCTACCAGCACTTCGGGTTAAGCAGATGCGAAGACGTCTCTCTATCTATAAAAACAGTGTGTTTCTAACTTGTGAAGTGAGAGAGAAAGAATTTTACAATTGTGGTTTGGAGTAAGATTACTTTTTTTAAAACTCTTGATCCAACATGGATTAATTCTTATTGTTGTAGCAAACAAAGCATAAAATGGCATAGCATGAATGCTTATGAGAATAAGCCACGGTGGGTTAAAGAGGTTGGAAAATAATTGTTTTTAAGTAAAAAATGACAATTTAATGTTTAAATATGAAATATATTAATTTAATTTGATTTAAATTAATAATTTATTATAACGATTGAATTAGATTTATAAGATGGATAGAGTTATTTTTTCAATTGAAGTTTAAGAAAATGGACTTTAAAAAATATAATTATTTTTAAAATTAGGCAAAATTTTAAAATGTTTAAATTATACATCAATCCTATATATTTCACTCTATTGGTATGTTGTCTTTGTTTTTGTCAACCAGAACAACCAATGTAAGATTTTATTTGAGATGACCCGTCAAATGCATCCTTAAATCAAACCTAAGATCCACAACCCATGGCCTTATGATCCACGTTTGACAAATTTTAGAAGGGAAAAGAAACCGAGCCAGTAAATACTGAATATACTTGGCAGGCGGTTTGGCTGCTCCTACGACCCGCAAGTGTTCGAAGAACAAGACAAAACACCCGAGTCGAGTCTCCTTTTCTGGTCCTCTGTCATGTTTCCTCCTCCCCTCAATTTTTTGTTTACGGAAAATTATTGACAGACATGTGGGGTTGAATCGACACGCACATGGAGTTATTGCGTCCAAACACAAAGCTTGACATAGATTGACGATGCTCGTCTCATTTGCCTTGCCTTTGCTTAGGACAACATCAACTCATGTCAGATGTTGAATTCCTCGTTGATTCCAATGTATGCCTCTGTCCCATAATTTCTAACTTCTTCTTTTAACTTTGTCATAAGTACTACTCTCATCATTCTCATTTATCACCATGCTTCCTTACTGTCATAATCTACTCAATAGCCTCGCTACATGGCTGTACTTTACTTCTTTTCAACGTCAAAAAGCTGCACTTCCCTTAAATTACCAATTACTCTCTCAAATTTCACACACACACAAATATATATAGAGAGAGAGCAGCAAGCATGAGGTCAAAGTCAAATAAATGCCGTGCTGGTGGACTATGCCATAATTGTAGATAATAATTAATAAAATACTGAGTTTAATAATTATCTGATGATAACTGTTAAAAACAGTTAAATATTCATGTTTTAATATAAAAGATCAATTTCGAAATTTGAACATTATCATTAATTCTTACATATACTTTTCAGACAATATTGGATTTTACATATATATTATATCTAAATTCTTTTAATTTGTGTGATTATCCCATAGAATTTTGTAAATTTACTTGGATACGTCGATTATGCAGTATCAAGTCCTTCCAATTGCTTGGTCTACTAATGTATGTGTGTTGCACCAGAGGGTTAGGGGTGAGGGAAGACAGGTGAATGGACCACTCTATCCAACACTAGCAAAATGAACATTTCATCTCATTATCTTGACCCAGTAGTGCGATAGTGATGAACATGTGAACTTGAGTGGAGTCATGATTGCATTTGTTGAAGAGTTCAGATCATTTCAAACTAGAAAGTGACTCGAGATTTAAATGTTTTGTCGAAGTTTTTTATATTAATTCTTAGTCAGAAAAACGAGAGATGACTCATATATAAATAAAATATGAGAACATTATTATATATAAATTAAAGAGTTATGGATCAAAAAAAATTAGAAAATGATTCTAAAATTCAAGATTTAAATATTTTGTTAAAATTGTATATTAATTCTTAACTGGAAAATATGAAATTATCCTTAATTTATATTCTTAATAAATGTGTGAATTTAACACATTTAATATATATATAAAATAATTTAATTTGACTATATGTTCGAGTTTTATTTTTCTCAATACTATATAAAAAAATCGTATGGAAATTTCAAGTATATATACTATTTGTACACCAAACAATTTTACATTGATTATGAAAGACGTTATTCTTGAAACTTAGACCTTACCACTTATCTTTCTCTGCCGAAGAGTGAAGAAAGAAACTGGTGGTGGAACAAAGTGAGGAGAGGAAGGACCGAGTCGAAAGAAGCCACCTTTCCGGTGCATTATTTCCGATAAGCTTATATCGTGAAAGTAAGAACAGAAGCGTGCGTGCATGGCACATTATAGTTCACATAGCATGGAATATGGATAGATGAAAGAGTAGCGATGGGCTATTTTGGCGAGCATTAAATGCGAAGGTACCTTCTCCAAAACTGTCGATCCCACAAGACAGCTAATACTGCATAGATTCATGCAACCGCCACTACTACGTTGATGTCTTCATTTCATTGTGAGTGAGTAAGTTCGTTACATGGTTTTGTTGGTAAGTATACATCAGCCATCTTATTATTAAAACCAGATGGAACCCTTTTTGGACCACATCAAACCAGGGAGAACAGCGTTGTCTTTGTCCAAGAAAGAAGATAAATGATTCATATTCGCATGCATTGTTTGTTTAAAGTTATATTTATCATGTGCATCTTCCTCGGTGGTTAAGCTTATGGTAAAACTGTGACAGAGACCGATTTCGGGAAAAGAACATTGGAAAGCGAAACCACCCTTATTCATATACTATACTTTGGTCCCTGAACCCTAACTAGGCCCCTTAAAGCACCATCCAATTTTAATGCATGCCCACGAAAGGTCACATGGAATGTTGCAATCCAAAAAAAAAGGGAATTTATGTAATTAAAATAGGTTCCTTTTTTTTTTTGGGTTCTTTTAATGGATTGGAATTCAGAAGAAAGGAACAGAGGGAGTGATGCGATTATATTCCACCTGAATTGAGGTTTATGGAATGATGATGATGATGATAACCATAATTGACTTATTCAAGAGATACACAGTAAGTTAAGAAATATTCCCCTTTTTCATGACAAGAACACAGAGAATATATATACACGGAGGGCCTGAACTTGGAGGTGGTTAAAGCTCCACTTTTGCTACTCCAACCTATAATGTCACTGTTAAAGTAGATTCTATGGTTCTGGGGACCAATTCGTGATAGCGAATGATTCTTATCCAAAATGCGATGCTTCACTTGCGCGTTTGGTTGGCTGATGAGGCAAATGCATGAACTTAAATTTTCCAAAGTGCCTGCCCTTGTCAAACCATTTCCTTAATTTTCACTAATTAGTAATTAATACAAGTCAACTCATTATTTAAAATCTGATTGTTTATATTTGTAGTTTTATTTTTTCCCAAGTTTTAAAATTTATAAAAACCACAAAATTACTTTTTGTTTTTTCATAATCTGAATTTAATATATTAGGTATTATTAAAATCATGAATAAATTAATTTAATATAAGAATTATCAATAAATATAATTAAAATTTAAAATATCTTCAAAATATATAAAATTGGT
>JAOQMP010000007.1:32931845-32954594 GCA_027563575.1 Erythroxylum pedicellare
TAAGAAATTAAAATAAATTTAATTAATTAAAAAAATAATTTATTTTTAAGTTTGATCTAATATGCAATTAATAATAATATAATTATATTGATATTAACAATCAAACGGCTTTTGTTTTTGATTGAACATATCAGAAACTAAAAATAGATCATAAACACTAAATATTACAATAAAAAATTAAAATTAGAACCAAACGGTTATTGACATTTAAATTATTAATTTACTAAATAATTCATAAAAAAATTTGAGATGAACTTTTGAAGAACAAAACACAAGTACTTGTTTGAACTGAATAAGAGCAAGCCCAAATTGGTTTTTGAGAGCCATCAAAGTGGATTGGCTGAAGAATTGTATGTGTAGGCCTAACTCAAGGTCAAGGAAAGCCTGATCCACCCAACAAAGGAGGCTTCATGACTTGAAGCTTGAGTCGACTGCGAGTGTTGTTATCTGCTTAAGTTACAAAATTGAATTCCACCAATCCTTGTATACCATCGTCTTTAGCCATTGTGAGGATATCGCCATAGACGCCACCCATTCAGGGTTACTTAGATACATCGTATACATCTCTTCATATTCATGTCAATGGTTTCAGTTTCTTGTCCTTCTGTGGACCTTGTAACTCTCTCTATTTCCTAGCTCTGTATTTTTCACCTCCGTTTGTGGTGTGGTTCAAAATTTTGATTCTTCTGTTTCGTCTTCGTGTTGTGCTCTTAGATATTTGATCCGGGTTTTAATAAAGATTGGAGATTGAGGCCTTTGAGAAGAAGACTAACGAGGATTGGCATTTCTGAGGTGGGTTTTTCTTTCTTTCTTTCCCGCTGGTACGTTGGTTTGAGTTTCACAACTTTAAAAAGAAGTTGAAGCTCCATATTTTTTGGGTTCCAATTCTTGCAGGAGACATAACTAGAAGGAAGTTAATTAAACCTATGATTAACCAAATTGGGAAGGGGAAATCATAGTTGACGCACTAGGTCTACTTGATAAGCATGTCAATTATGTCTGTTTTGTCATTTCTGGTTTTGGTTTCGTCTTGTGAAGTGGGACAAAAGATAGTGAGAGTCCTGGCTGTTTAGAGAGAGGGTTCCTAGAACCGTCATTTGGAGAGGGAACATTGCAACTCGACGAGTTTTCGTTATATCTTGTAGGAAACAGTCACGCTGGAACCAGAAAATGAGCGTGATCGAAATTGCAGAGTAGAGAAAGCAAGGCCAGCCAAAAAGGATGAAACTTTAATTTCCAAACCTCGTGCAAGTCGCAGAGATAATTCTCCTCCGTTAGTTAGTGCATTGAAAGCTTCGGCTGAAAGGAATGCAGCCAGTTTTCACTTTCCTGGCCACAATGGAGGGCGGGCTGCACCATCTTCATTGACACAACTGATAGGCATGAGACCATATATACATGATTTACCTGAGCTTCCAGAGCTTGACAACCTCTTTTCACCCGAGGGCCCTATTCTAGAGGCACAAATACAAGCTGCCAAATTGTTTGGATCATCAGAAACGTGGTTTCTTGTTGGAGGCACCACTTGTGGGATTCAAGCAGCAGTGATGGCAACTTGTTCTCCTGGAGAACATTTAATACTGCCTCGCAATTCACATATATCCGTCATGTCTGCTATGGTCTTAGCTGGAGCTATACCAAAATACATTGCACCTGAATATAATTGCAGCTGGGAAATTGCTGGTGGGGTTACTCCAGTGCAGGTGATTTTCTGTCACTAACCTCAAATCATTTTCAGCGTTAAGTATATTATCGTGATACTTTTTCAACTTATTGAAAGAACCTACCTTGACAGAGAAGGTGGGAGGTATAAACGTTAGTGATTTTGATGTCTTGACTTAGCTATGAATAGATATATTTTAAAAAGTTAGAGCATGCAATACATAGAAGAAGTATGAACCACTTCTAGCATTTTCTTTGTGTTATATAACACGACAACAATTATACAATTTATGCTAGCTATCTCCACAGGTGGAGAAAGCCATCAAAGAGTTGGAGAAAGAAAGTCTAAAACCAGCTGCAGTTTTGATTACTTCCCCTACTTATCATGGAATATGTAGTAACTTGAGCGACATATCAGAGTTGTGTCATTCAAATGGAATTCCTGTGATTGTGGATGAGGCACACGGAGCACACCTAGGATTTCATCCCTATATGCCTCCTTCGGCTTTGAGTCAGGGTGCTGATATAGTGGTACAATCTACCCATAAAGTTCTATGCTCACTTACGCAGTCATCAATGTTGCACATGTCTGGTGATATTGTGGATAGAGAGAAGATTTGCCGGTGCCTTCAAACCCTTCAAAGCACCAGCCCTAATTATCTGCTCTTGGCATCGTTAGATGCTGCTAGAGATCAACTTGCTAAAAACCCGGAAACCTTCTTCAATGGAGCATTGGAGTTGGCAATTGAAGCAAAGTCTCTCATTGAAGGGATAGCAGGTATTTCTGTGCTTGATTCATCGAACTTCACAAACTGTTCTGCTATTGATCCCTTGCGTCTTACTATTGGATTGAGCCGGCTTGGTTTATCTGGTTATAAAACAGATGAGCTTTTAGACAGGGATCATAATGTCATCTGCGAACTGGTCGAGAACAAATCTGTTACATTTGCAATTAATCTTGGAACTTGTAGGGAGCATATTCAAAGACTAGTGATAGCATTGAAGGACATATCATCTAAAACAATACTCAAACATACGAACCATAAGTGGGCGATTGATAAAAAAGTTACGCCCTTTGTGGATTTCAGTATAAGCTTGAACCCAAGGGATGCGTTCTTTGCAAGGAAAAAGAGGGTTAGTATTGGTGAGAGCCTTGAGAAAGTCTCGGGTGAGCTCATATGTCCTTACCCACCGGGTATTCCTGTTATAATTCCTGGTGAGAATATTACTCAAAGGGCTTTGGATTATTTGCTGGATTGTAAAAGTAAGGGTGCTCTTATTGCTGGAGCTTCTGATCCTCTACTCTCGTCCTTAGTAATTTGTGAAGTGTGAAAAAGGTTCTTCAGTTACACCTTCAAAATGGGTGCAGCAATTGCTAACCAATGCATAAGTACTGTTTGGCGTTAAACTTCAAACTAGTTCTCGAATTATCTTTTCTTCTCTGTCCACTTATCCAATTTGAGGAAGTTGCAGTGATGCTTCAGATTGCTATCATTCATCCACTTTGGCCATCTTTTCTGTTGCCTTTGAAGGGAGAGAAATTGGCAACAAAAGCAACTAAATCCACTGCTAGAATGAAGAGATTTGGTCTTGAGGTGGAAATCAGCGAGGCTATGGTAGTTCTAGGACAATTATTGCTTCAAATTTGTAAGAAATTACCCTTCCCGAGCACATGTAGCATTGAAATCTGATCTACTGCCAATGAAATTCTGTTTTTAGTGTCTCAATCATCCATTGAGCTTTCACGTTTCTGACAGTCAAACCCTCCATTCACCTCTCTACCTGAGTTTTTCTACGACTATAAAACATGCCAAAGAGAAACTCCCAATCATTGAAGGAATGCGGGAAGACTTGATTTGGATTCAACACGCAGGACAAATATGATTCAATGTCTTGTTATTCTTCAGCAGGCATACAAGAAAAGACAAAACACTCTTCTGATTATAGTGAAGAGTACTATATTGGCTTTATGTAACAAGAAAACAATACACCTTTGATGTGGCTTTCTTTTGCATCCCAAAACTAATAGAGCACAAGTCTCTACGTAAATCTACGCCCCATTTTCTAAATTGGTGAAGATTCATTAGAAACTTCAAAATTAGAAGAACATACTTTAAATTTTTACAGTAAAAGCCAAGAGCAATGTACAAGATGCTGCAAGGTTGCACAACGAAAGAGTCAGGAGACCTGAACATATCAATGACTATTACCAGACTGAACATTCTCGTCTAGTTTTGATTGGGGCTGATCACATGCTGGTTTACTGTTGTACATCTTTGACAGTCCTCCACATGCTCGCTTCTTTGCTGGTTGATCAACATAATCACAAAGAAAGGTCGGAAATTCGGGTGGCAGAGGCAGTGGTGAACTGCCAATTTGCGGTTGCACACCATTACCTGGAGTTGGACCACTCCATGTGAGGGCACTTACTGTCACAGAATAATGGCATCAGTATCTAGTGAGTCTTGAGTTACAGTCTTTACAAAAGTAATACATTCTTCCATAATGAAACAATTAATGTAAGGTTGTTAATAAGTTTGTGTTGAAAATGAAGGTGCTTCTACTTACCTTCGCTGCGTTCAAGATGGCTGGTACTTTCACATGTAGCTGGAATACGAGCAGGGCGTTTCCTTACATAATCTTCCCGTAAAGGTCTTGGTGTTTGGAAAGAAAATTGTGACATAGTTACGACATCCTTCAGATACTCCGGATGTTCCATTAGGTACCTGCAAAACATGTGTAAACAGCTAATCTAATTAAGCTTCACAAATATTGTGGTGCTCTCCATTCACAGAGAAGGTGATAAGGAGATGTAGAAGACATTGAGCTTTTAAATTGAGAGTGAATAACATACTTTTGGATCTCTACCATTGAGCGAAGTGTCTTTCCTGATGGCGCCACATAATATCTGAAAAATTTTGACAGGCAAATTACAAATGGAGCTAACCAATGACGGAAGAAGAAATTTCTGAGAAACCATGAGAAGATCATTGGTTATGATAAAAAAGATATGATAAACCTAAGAGTTTTTAAGTTTTTACAAATGATCCTTACTAAGGGATCATAAAAGATCATATTGCAGGTACAATGTTAAGATAGTAAATCTATTCCCTACTGGTTGTATGCTTGCACTGTACTTGGAGCTTGGGATCATTAGCCCTTTCAAAGGCAGGTGGAGTCAATTCAAGAGATAATATACGTTTTCTTGGTATACAAAGATGCTTACATGTCTGCAAATTTGGTACTTCCTTCTCCTCTAATACGCAGCAGCCGTTGCCACCCACGAGGAGGCTGAGCAATGCTAGGTTTGTCAATGGCCCAAAGCCTACTTCCATCTTGAGAAAGGTCAGTCGGATCATCACATGATATGTCTGGTCGCCATTCACGTGCTTTATCACAATAAAAAGGCTGTTCTAGAATATGTTCACGTATTTCTTCATATTTCTCTTTTGTCGGTATGATTCTCCATTTAAAACAGTTAGCACATTGCACGGTGAAAGCTCCGACCGATGGTAACACTCTTGATCTCCTTGATAATTGGTTTCTTGCAAGTACTGGAGATTGATACATGTTAGGCTGAGTAATGGGTTCAATTTCACCGGCCCCATTTGCTACAGGTTCATAAAGCACCAGCTCTTTACAAGTATTTTCCATATATTGGTAATCTACATCCTTTGTCTCACCACAATCAATGTACTCCGAGGGAGAAGAGATGTTATGTACATTATCTGTGAAATCAGTTGGCTCCTTTTTCACCCTTGCATGATCTGTTAAATCGCTTGTCTCCTTTTTCACACTAGAGGAAGCTTCTCCTGGAAACAACTGCATCTGAAGTATGGAAATGAAAAAAATTCCACTGAATCAGCAGATCTAGAGCTTCATAGTTTGGAAACAGCAGCTACACTTGCAACCTAATAACTAGTGCTTCATGAAGACCCATATACACAATCCAAAACAGAACTACCAAATGAGATCAAAATGAGCACTGTAATCAAAGCTAAAGAATTATGAATCCATTTTGGATACAATGCAGGTGCCAAAAGATCCAGAAATCAAAGTCCTGTAAAGGTTCACCGTATGAACTAAGCCACAGAACCAGAAATGTAAAACAACAAATACCAATATAACAAAACTCAAGTGAGGATGCAGCAGATTATGAAAAAGAACTGATTTTCCAACTGCCAAGACTCGCCAAGATCATTTGGCTTGCTCTTGGTACAATGAAAGATTCAACAAAAACTGCACATCTTCATAAAACCTGAAGAGAACTTGCTATAGGGGAACCAGAATGAGGTATTTCAAGTTTCAACACAGGAATTATTAACCGTGAGTAAAGTTTATATCTTCACTTGAACCAAGATCCTAAGATTTGCACCTGTCATCCAGGAACCAGTTGAAATTGCTATTCATGGCCTCACAACCTAAAAGAAACGACCTCAGTTACGTAACATACACTAAAATCAGCATCGAGCAAGTGCAACCTTTCTAAAGGTTGAATCAAGCTGCAATCTAAAGATTCCAGATAGAGAGAGAAAGTCCCCAGAAAACTTCAAGAAAGAAAACTAACTGATAAGAAGAAGAAACTTTGTCCAACAAACATACGACATTTTGCTGGACATGAATATCAGACTAAATATATCAATCACAGGAAACCAGCGAACAGATCCATCGATCATCGGTCTCGCAAACCAGAGCCTCTAAGATCTATCAAGATGAAAGAAGCCGTAAATATAAATATTATTAAGAAATCAAAATCAAATTCACACCCCTGCCCAGAGCGAGAAAGACCAATAAACACAAAAAAAAATACGTATTATCCAAGCTTCAGCTTCTCTGTTCTCATCTAAAGGTTGGGGCTAAACAAAGAAAGGTCAACTTTTTCTGAAAAAGATAGCAACTTTCTTACAGCCCAACAATTTACCTAACGACTTTAACAGCCACACGATGCGGTAAACAGAAACCAAGATCCAAAACCCATCTGAGAAGAATGAGGTAAGTGAAGGAGTGGCAGTTTGCGAAGGTAAAAACAAACGATGGGAAACAAACAGAAACGTTGACAAAAGCGAAGGGAGTGTCTGATCGTACAGGGAGGATGAGTTGTCGACGCTGTCGCTGACTTGGTTGATGCAGAAGAAGATGATGAAGAAGAAGAGAAATGTAAGAAACAGACAAATCTGCTATGGACATGTGACGCTTTTGTTGCTTTTAAATTTTAATGAACCCGTTTTGGTTATTTTGTTATTTTCTAATATGGGTAAAGGGTTAGTTATTAAGTTTACTGTTGGATTCTTGTCTTCTTTGATTAATTTTTCTACAAGTGTCAGGAATCTAATGGCTTAGATTATCCAAAACAATGTACCACTTATTGCTTTGCCTTCAATTGAAGTTCCAAGCATTGTTTTTTATTGATCTGAAATTAGTAAAAACCGAATCCAATTGCAAAACCCTTTTTCTTCTTAATGTTCTTGACATAATGAGACCATTAATCACCCAAGTTGGGATTGTCAGGTTCGAACGGACCTACAAACGAAAAAAGAAGAAACATAACATAATGAGACCACGCCTTCAAACTCTTGCCACCCTCTCTCCGTCTCAATTTCGAAGACCTCTGCTTTGGTGAAGGATATTTTTATGTTTCCAGACAACTGCACTCAATATATCTTTATATTGAGACTCAGGTCTCTGAACAAAAGTAGATAGATACGTCTTTAAACCAAATTCTTTTTTATCTTATCAATTTCCAAGTTAAAATCTGGATGGCCAGTGTTGTCCTATGTCAAGGTTTCAAGACGCTGCTCAAACAACTGCTGAATCAAATCAAACACGCATTGCCTCCTTCAGAACAACTAAAAAGATGATTAATGGCTCACTAATTTAAAGAGTTTCTTCTTACAGTCCAAGATTACAGACTATGTAATAGAAGCTTATTATATAAGAGCATGACAAGATTTACATTAAAAAAAAAAAGCAAGCTCTCATCACATAACCTCGAGGATTATATGCCACAATAGCCAAATGAGCTACTTCATATTCCATGCCAATGATGCCATTTCTGTATTCTTACCATTGCAAGTTGCACTGAAAGAACACTGCTTTGACAGCTATCCATTTGCAGATAGTAGCAATCTAATTACTTCAAGAAACAAAGAACCGTGTTGAGCTTCAAATTGGACAGAAGCGCCAATGTCAAGTCCATGATCATTGAAAAAACTTCTCTTTTTGAAGTTCTCTAGGACTAAGATACACAAGAAGAACCGGAATTGCGAACTGTATGCAACCGTAATTACTAAAAATCACAATAGCTATCGTACATACTAACAGACCACAGTAGCACAGAAGAAGGAAAAGAAAAATCACAATAGCGATCGTACATACTGACAAACCACAGTAGCTTAGGATAACCGATCAACGAAAGGCCTTAATCTCAAAAAATCACAAACTTGACAACAGAATAACACATACTCTTCTTTTGCATACTCCAATCAGTCAGTTAAAGTAACTAAAAGTGAGAATAGCAACGCACCACAAGTCCAAATAAACCTGTTATACATTGTCAAAACCGTAAGCTTTCTCCTCAAACTCAATTCCATGGACTGCACATGACGAAGAATTGTCTAATTATGTACCAACATCAAAGGAATGAAAAAGGTACGATAGAAAACTCAAACCCAAATCAAGTAAACCACCATAGAGAATAATCATGATCCAATCTCAATCACATAGTGGCCATTAATCAAAAAGTTCAAAACTTTTACACAGATGTCATTACAATAGCAGCCGGATCGCGCTTACAAAGACATAAGGGAGTAGAACTATCGACAAATAGGCGATGAATCAAACAGGACTAAGAAGCTGGAAGAGTTGGGGTTTGGGATCAGAATTCATGCCAATAATAATGACCAAAGGAATGAAACCATAGTGAGTGATGACTTTAGCTTTCTTCAAAGTCCAATTGGTCCACTCCTTCAAGCTTTGCGCCGTTGTTTTCTCCTCTCCCTTCGTTCCCTTCCGGCTCACTTTCCCTTTCGCCTTAAGGGAAATCCGAGACGATGCCATTGCTGTATCTCTCTCCTCTCTGCAATCGATGCAAATTATAAACCTAAACCCTCAATTATCTATAATAGCTCCTCCAGATGTTCGGGCCAAGTTCTGGATTGGGTCTATGGCCCAATAAAACAAAGACAGCCCTTTTGTTTATTTTCAGAAAGAGCGAGAACCGAGAAGGGAAAAGGCGGTGTCTTTGGAAGATTTGGGATTTTGTTTGGAGAGGAATCATTGAAGAAGAAGAAAAGAAATTGCAAGAGGGAGAAAATGGGGGGTGGTATGGAAACCAACAAGAACAGGTTCATAGAGGATTGGAGCACAGCAAGAGAGAATCTTGAGCACAATTTCCGTTGGACTCGTCGCAACTTTGCTCTCGTTGGCCTCTTTGGTATCGCCCTCCCAATCTTAGTTTACAAGGGCATCGTCAAAGAATTCGTAAGTTTTCTCAATCTACTGATCAAAATGTCAATTTAAACTTTGGCTTGATCCTCTCAGTGGTTCAGTCCTGCTAGTTTACTTCAACCTTTATGGTTTTATGCTGTGGTTTCTTCGATTTATTGCTCAAGTTTCAAAATTTTCGGAAACGGATTTGCATTGAACCCAACAATTCATATTGATTCAGGAAGCGATTACTTTCGATAGGGTGTCTAACTTCAAGGAATTTCGTTTGTCCACCGTTTGTTGAACTGCAGACAGAAGTTCTTGTTTGTAGGTGTAGGGGAAGACTTTAACTAATTATTGTGGAGGCTACTGGCTTAATCATATTCAGGGTAGTGCAGTATGATAGGAACGTACTGGGGCTATGTTAATTCACTGTATCCTTGAACCTGTAGTTCTTATTATCTGAAATAATCCAAAGGTTTGCGGCTTTGGGTTAAAGATCTACGTTCTTTTTCTTCGTTGGCCTTGTAATCTATCTTTTCTAGTGCCAAATGGTCATGCAAGCCAAAGATAAGTAGCCTTACCTATTACAACTAAATGAACGAGTTCTCTGCTAGCCCCAATAATACCATTTTTTTTCCTCAAATCTTTTTTGTTATATGTTTGCTATTTGGGATTTTGGCCGTTTCTTGAAACTAGTGCAAAGCTTTGTCAATATTCTAGAAACACATCAAAACTTGCTGTATTGAAATGGAGATATCACTTCGAACATTAGACACCCTGCACTATTTTCCCTTCATTTAGTGGTGCTGTTGATCATTTACTGGCATACTTCCTTTATTTAGGACAAAAGCCTTGTTCTTTTTAGAGTATCCTGTTTTATGTTTCATACAAGCTTGGTTTTGCTTGTTTTAACCGGTCCATAATCCTGACATTGTCACTATGTGGATGCAAAATGGCAACAGCATATGCAGGATGAAGAGGCTGGCAGGCCATACAGGAAGTTCCTTTGAGTTTCTTGGCAATTTTGCTCAACAATAATTGTGGATGAAGTAAAACCGAGTTTTGCGTTAGGACCACAAATTGCAATTTCTTTTGAATTCTATCTCTTTACTTATCTTATTACATGCTTTCTAAGAAGTCACTTGTGTGGTACATCAAACTTTGCTTAATCTATTGAGAATATTGGATATAATTACTGAGCTATTCTGGATATTACACATGGATCATGACTTGTTATTGTAGTTGTGTTTGTGAACCAAGAAATGAAGTAAAAGGTGCCTTGTTTACTGAATTGGGGTTTGTTTTGATAACCCATAGGCATGTTATGGCCTAGATAGAGAGTCCATATACGATTTGGTAGTGACAAACATAAGCCATCTAAGATGGAGATCATCAAAATAGGATGGCCCACATATGACTAACTGTATTTGTGCATAGGACTTTGGTAAAGTATGTAAGACAGAGGACACCTGGTAATTGATCGAACTGTGGATGGCAATTGTCTAAGAATACTTTTCCTGTGTTTTTTAATTTGGATGCAAGTGTGGAGAATGCAGATGTTACATAAATCACAAGCCATTTGATCTCTTGTACCAAAACTTTTTTTCTGGAGCAATTGTTTATCGGTTATTACATACATTCGATGGTTTATTCAACACGCACCATTGTGAATTCCACCATTATTAAAAAAAAATTCATCTTGCGTCAGTTTAAATCTCAGAATCCAAAAACTGAGAATTGATAAGAAATGAATGTGTCAACTATAGTGCAGCGAAACAGAGAATGTTGAAGCTACCCACTTGTGCATTTTGCAGAGATAAGATCTTGCCAGTGAGCAACACTCATCCATCTGCCTTTCTGTATTGGTTGCATCTCAAGATGAAATAACCAAGATAATCAAAATCTATTGTGGACTTTTTTGCTTGTAACCACAAACCATATTTTTATTACTATTATCCAATGATAATGGCCTTGAATAAATGATAAAACTAAGGGATCTGATTTACTTGAATCAACGCTCATAACGCCCAAAATAAGTGTGAGGTCAGCATGAAAGTGTTGGTTCTATATAGCGAGCTTCAAGCTCTTTGCCCGATACCAAAACTTTGTTTGATCTTTTATGATAAGATACTGCAGTTACATTGATGTTCAAAAAGTTCATGAGACTGTATGCATAAAATAAGGACATCACTGATCTTTTATGAAATAATTGTTTGCACAAAACCAAGTAGGAATTAGTCACACCAATCATACCATTCTCATAAAACTTTAAGATGTCATTTCATAATTGAGGTTCCTTAGAAACTGGAATTTCCACATCATGAAATTTTCAGAGTTGTTTGGCAATTTCTGCCGCCAGCTTTGATATTCTCATATCTGCCAAAAAGAAGCAAGAAATTAGCAACGGCAACCATGCAAGGTAATTAACTGGGAATGACAAACCTTGTGAAGTGAGCAACACACAAATCTTCGGTCAAACAATGAATTTTAAAAGACATTAAGAATATACTGTATTACTTCAGCAAAAGAAAAGCAGTAAAGGAACCCTGAAAGGGAATTGAAGAGTAAAAGCTTAACAGCATCTGTCAATTATGGACATCAAAAGCAAGTAAGCCCAACACAACTAGAGAAGTAAGCTCTGATTTCTAGGCTAAAGGTTATAGTTTCATCTTATATTCTAATATTCACAAAAGAAAGTTAAACTTGAATTTGGTTAAAAGTGATCTGGCTACAAGATCATTGAAGTCCATAACACAACATAGTTGTTAGTGAGCTACTAAAAGACAAGCAAATCTTATAAAATTGGCAGCTTCCTGTTTTAATCCTACCGCAGCAGAAAATTCACCCATCCATACTTTGTGGAGTTGGTGTCCGTGCATCGATAAGACTGTACCATACCATTTCCAAAAACTCCCAGCAACTTGGCACCAAACCCTGCAGCCGAGAGATATTTGGTAGCCTATAAAGACGATTCAACGAAAAGGATACGAACTTGAGCTCAACTCAGATGTTGTCAATGAAACAAGCAGTAGGTACAAGGGAATTTAGTAGGGAAATGACCTGCAACTCCCGCTCAAGATTGATTAACATAATCAGTGTTAGGACCATATAATCTCAATTCTCACGGTCACTGAAGCCTCAATTTCAGTCTCTTCCTTAACCATTACCTTGAGCACAGCAAGGGGTTAAATTAGAACAGACATTGCCAAATACGAAGCAGAATCACAAACATCACTGAAAAATGTCATACATTTACTAACGAGTGCCTCAAACTTCCATAAAATAATTTGAATATCAGCATGAAAACTGCAATGACAACCAGCCAGCTTTATAGGTTAGGTGCCCATGATAAGAAACACAAGTTAGTGATGCCACCGGAAACAGTGTGGACAGAGAAGCAGGAATCGTGGAGCTTAGACCATTTCTTAATTAGGTCTTTACACATATTTCTGTTAAGAAAACACAAAACACCAACACCCTCATATCATATCTCCAGAAACAAACTTATCAAAAGAAGAAAGGAAAATGAGGAGAGGAGACATGAGAGGGAGGGGAAGACAAGTATCGATTGAGAGGGAAGAAAATGGGATAATGATATCGGAATGGAAGGAGGCTTTGACTGGTCCAATTTACCTCACGACTCCACCCTCAACTAAAAGATGCGATCTTTACGGTATGTGATGTGAGTAACCTCTGTGCGTTGATCTGCTTTGTGTAAGCGTAAATTAAAAAATTCCACATGGGCTATTGGAAGATGCCAAGGCCTCGGTGATGTTTGGACTTGTATGCTTTGGGTTTTGCCTTGAATCCCATAAACAAACGAGTGGAGTACCTGTCTACTGGAGCATGAAAGAACTCCAGACACGAGTCCCGAAAGAGTAGGTTCGAGCCCGCTTTCTGTTACTACCAGGTTCAAGTTTCAATCAGAGAGAAGTACAACTGTCAGAGAAGGTCTACATCTGCTTTAGAGAGAAGTCTGGCAGCCAATTGGAGCGTTGAACATGACAAATGATAATGAAGGTTGTGTGTATGTGTAGCCAATATCTCTCTTCTTTCTCTCTTGTTATTATGCAAAGTGGAGGACGTAGTATTGTAGTAGCTGGGTAGGGACCGTCCATGTCCTCTCTGGGAATTTGGTACATCATCAATACCATAACCATACCACATGGGCCAGGCTCTGAAGGCATGCACAAACACGATCGCGATTTCCCGCGAGTGGGCTTTCCATCTCCGCTCTTGGCGCGTTATTACGTACTCCCCCATCGAGGTGACGCGCAGATATTTTGAAAGCCGAGGGCAACTGTACGGTTAATCTCCCTCCCTCTTTGGAACAGAAGACATTCCACCTTTTGAATGCAAGAAAGCAATGTCTTCTTCTCTTCGACGGATTCTACTACACTCCACTTAGTCCCTACGCTTTTCTCACACGTACAGAGGTCAATCCCTTTCGTTGTAAAGCTTTTATATTAGGTCTCAAATGTCGTGGTCTGAATCGACCCGGAGGCCAACTCGACCCACTTACCTTCCTCCATACCTGAGACGTTCACACTCACAATCACAGTCATATACCAATGCCTACGCACCTCCATTTACTTGCACAAACTACCGGCATCACTTTGACAACTCCCAATCCTCGCCTGATAACACAACCATTTCTCATTCTGAGCGTCGGCCCCGTCCACGTGGTGGTCGCCGTGGCCGTGGACGTTATGGTAGTAGTGATCGTGGTGATCCTTCTCAACGGTGGTCGTCTCCTGGAGGGAAAAATCACGAAAATCTAAACCTATGTGATATAACTGAAAAGCTTGACGAACTAGAGTTCACTGACGACAATGCCGGCGACGAAACTGTTGACAATACTAATGGCATCAACTTTGACGCTTACGATGATATCCCCGTTGAGACCACCGGCTCCAATGTGCCCGCACCGGTGACAAGCTTCGCTGAGATTGATTTAGAGGAGGGCTTGAGTGAGAATTTGAGGAGGTGCAAGTACCTGAAGCCAACTCCGATTCAGAAACATGCCATACCCATTGCTGTTGCTGGAAGAGACTTGATGGCCTGTGCACAAACTGGGTCCGGGAAAACTGCTGCGTTTTGTTTTCCTATTATTAATGGGATTTTGAGGAACCGTTCTAAGCTGGTTGGGTACGGCTGTGCCACCGGGGTCATTGCTTGTCCGTCCGCTCTCATATTGTCTCCGACTAGGGAGTTGTCTTGTCAGGTGAGGTAAATAATCAAATTATGGGTATGGTGCCAAATGTTGTCTTTTCTTGTAGAATTTGTTATCCGGTGCTTCATTGTTTGGCCAGATTCAAGAGGAAGCTAAAAAGTTCGCTTACCAGACCGGATTGAAAATTGTTGTGGCTTATGGAGGGACACCCATTACTCATCAGGTCTATATAAGTGGCCCCTGAATCTATACTGTTTTAAAATTTTGATCTTGAATCATTCCATTAGATCCATGCTTCATAGGCTGGTTGGTGTTAGGACTCGCATTTCGTTAACAGATGCAATTTTTGTTTCTTAGTTATTTGGTACTTGCTCTGATGTGTCATTTTGATTGATGTTTTACGATTGCATGAGTTGAGGATTGTTAGGAAGATATAGCTTTTTATGATCTTGTTGCTGATGTCTGTTTTGAGTCTATGGATCTACAGTTTCGCAATTTGGACAAGGGTGTTGACATCTTGGTTGCTACTCCTGGGAGGTTGGTGGACATGATCGAGAGAGCAAGAGTTTCTCTTGTAAAAATAAAATACTTGGCTCTAGATGAGGCTGATCGTATGTTGGACATGGGTTTTGAACCTCAAATTCGGAGGATTGTTCAACAAATGGGTATGCCTCCTCCTGGGAAAAGACAAACTTTGTTGTTCAGTGCCACATTTCCGCACGAGATCCAGGTTGCTACATTACTTTCATAGTTTGCTTAGTATCTGTTGTTTTATGTATTTGTTTATTATGCTTCTTTAACCAGCTTCTCTTTCACCTCATCAGAAGTCATTTTCATTACTACTGATAATTTGTGCATTGCAGAGGCTTGCGTCTGATTTTCTGTCGGACTATATTTTTCTGACTGTTGGAAGAGTTGGTTCGAGCACTGATTTGATTGTGCAAAGAGTTGAACTTGTTCAGGATATGAACAAAAGGTCTCATCTTATGGATCTTATACGCTCCCAGAAGGCCAATGGAACAAATGGCAAGGTTTACATTCTTCATAATGCTATTCCCTTGGTTCAGTTATTGCAGTTCTATGCACTTAACAATTTTCTTTTAATGATCGTATTGCCATTGTTACTTTAAAATGTGAACTTTCGGTCTTATCTTGCAGCATGCTTTAACATTGGTTTTTGTGGAAACAAAGAGAGGGGCAGATGCCCTTGAGCAGTGGTTGAACATGCATGGTTGCAGAGCAACGGCTATACATGGTGATAAAGTGCAAATGGTTAGGGCTGTTTGTCTGTTTCTTTTAGTTTTAGACAAGTTCATCTACACGATGTCTTAGATTGGTGCGAATTATTCATATATCTTTTCTTTATAATGCTAGAACACTAATGACATTAGCTTTGACACAATTAGGAATTTATAATTGATAAAAAAAGGTAGCTTGATGGGCTGCTTAAAGCTTAGAGTTTGTAGTTACTGTCAAACAGTGTGAGTTTATAGTCTAAATATGTATTTTCCTGTTTGATGATAGTGGACATTCAGTTAATTCTCTTCTACATGATGTCCTTTCTATTTCACGTTTTCTTTATCACAATCTTTTTCTTGTTGAATTTAAAGGAGAGGGAACGAGCTCTGAAAGCCTTCAAAAGTGGTTCAACTCCAATTTTGGTGGCAACAGATGTTGCTTCCAGAGGCTTGGATGTCCCCCATGTGTCTCATGTCATCAACTTTGACCTTCCAAGAGATATTGATGACTATGTTCACAGAATTGGGCGAACTGGGAGGGCTGGTAAATCAGGATTAGCTACTGCATTTTTCAGTGAGAAGAACGTGCCACTTGCTAAGGCGCTTGTTGAATTAATGGAGGAGGCCAATCAGGATGTTCCTTCTTGGCTTACTCAATATGCGTACAGTCCATTTTCTGGTGCTGGTTCTGGTAGGATGAGACGATACTCTGGCAGCAAGTTTGGTGGTTTTGACTATAGAAATGAAGATAATTATTGCCATTTAAGTGCTCATGGTGGTTACTTCAATGCTTCACCTAGTGCTCCTGGCTTTCCTATTTCCCCTTCCAATGTTCCAAACAGTAATGACTATCATGCTGCTTCTGCTTCTGATTCCTTCCCAGTTGTGTCACATGAAAATGAATTCGGTCTTGGATCTGTCATTGCCACAGGTTGGGATTAGACGCTTGCAGATTTGACTATTAAATAATCTTCATCAAGACAGAAGACATCAGAAGAATTAGCCCGTTGAAAGCAAGCAAACTACAGGTAGGAAATAGACATGATAGACACATTACTTGGGTCATTAAGGCTTGTTTTTCATTTCTGAACCTTTTGACGTGATAAGACTTTGCTGTTAAAGAGTTTAGACTCTACTGCCAAATGTCCACTTTTCTTGGCATTCAGACATTGCAGAAGCTTGTTTTGCTTTTCTTTATCTTATTACAAGAAGATCATGGGCCTACTTTAGACCATTTTGGAAGGCGGCAAAGCATATGAAAATTTTTTTGGTCACATTTATGAAGGAACTCTCTTATTAGCCTTGTAACTGATGATCATTCAAGTGATTGTAGTTCTAAGAAGATGAGTTATCTAAAGGAAAAAGCATTTGATGCAACCGTTTTAGAACTTGGTTCAAATCTATCTCATTATTCGAAAGTTTACCCCTTGAAAATTAATTTATTACTTTGTCATTAACGAAACATTGTAATCCACAGATAGAGACAAATCCAAGCCCTAAACCCAAAATTGAAGTATAGTAATTAACAAGGTAGCTCTTCTTTGGAAGGAAATTTGACCAATTATTATATAAATAGCTCTTAAAATGTTTTTTATTATTTTTTGACCATTATTTTTATGACAAAAAAGAAGTAGAGATTAAGCCGCAGAAAAAAGGGTCGGCATTTCAGGACTTACTTAACTTCTTTCTATATAAGCGAGTGACTATCTCATTCTCACACGCACGCGCGGATCGAGCGAAAAGGTCAATTCTTTTTTTAGGGTTTTAGGGTTAGTTCGTTGCAAATGGAAGAAATCAGTGAGGGAGTTAATAACATCAATTTGTCTGGAGATTCTCACAAGAAGAATAGAATTCAAGTTTCCAACACCAAAAAGCCATTGTTTTTCTATGTCAATCTCGCAAAGGTAGGACTTTTTCTTTTCTTCTTTGGATTTTAGGGTTTTAGGGTTATTGTGGTTTCTTCTTATGGACATACTTTTGGGGTTTACAGAGGTATATGCAGCAACACAATGAGGTGGAGCTCTCTGCTCTCGGAATGGGTAACTATTATTTCACCTGAATGATTTTATATGTTGTATTCCGTTTATCTCTTTTGCTCTGTTCCAGTTGGATGATAAACTCTTTAAATTTCCTTGAACTGATCGGGAAATTCCCGCCAGATTATGGCGCCAGACGATTCATTTTTTTGAAACCGTACAAATTTGATAACTTTGTATTGTAGCTTGTTCAGTTAGAGGTTTGGGGCCTAATATTGGATAAAGTGGGTAGAGGATAGCTTTTTCTTAATCCTATTCGTATATATTTGGTTTAGAAGTTCTCCATTTTTGTCCCCTTTGAAAATAATTTTGCCAACAGTGCTGGTGTTTGTGGTGAGTGAAAAATGGTTAATCTTTTGTGGCAATCTCGTGTAATGCTTTGCTCTGTCATGTCTGCAGCTATTGCCACTGTTGTTACTGTTGCAGAAATTTTGAAAAACAATGGATTAGCTGTTGAAAAGAGTAAGATTGTTTATCATCTTTGATTATTTGTTAGGTTTCTTTGAACGGTCTAGTTACTGATAATTCTCTGTAGAGATTATGACCTCAACGGTTGATATGAGGGATGAAACAAGAGGGCGTCCTGTCCAAAAAGCTAAGGTAAATCCATGAGTATATCTTTTTGCAGCTGTGTATATTTGGGATTAGTCTGCATAAAAATCCTCTAATGAATTAGTTTTCGTAGAAGATGAGTTATGATGTTTAGTTGCATGGTTATTTCCCGGACCTTCGCATGTCTTTAGTAATCTTCTCGGTTGAGATGCCAGTTTGCATTTTATTCCCATGATGTTGCATTTTTTCAAGCTTCCAGTTTCTGTGATTTTTATGATTTTAATTCAGAGTTTTTACCTGCATTAAGTGATTGATTTTTGTATGTGAATTTTCTGTAGATAGAGATTTTACTGGGAAAGACCGAAAACTTTGATGAACTGATGGCGGCGGCTGCTGAAGAGAGGGAACTTGCGGAGGCTGAAGAACGGAGTTGAAAAATGACCATTTACTTCCCTGTTTTGTTCTGTTTTATGTGTATCTTTAGTGACCAGTGAACTTTATTAGTCATTTTCTTCAATTTTGTCTTCGGTAGGTGTAGAAAATTTAAATTATTGCGCTCATTAGTTGTGGAAATTAATGATGCTACGAACATATTAACCGAATGAATTTATATTCAGTTTTCTTTTGGTGGTAGTTTCACCTTCATTTTGGTGCTTACAAGGACAAAGCACAAAATATAGTCATGAACGCAAATGTTTTGACCTTTTCTATTTAAACTTTGTTGCTTTTTCTAGCATTCTATGTATTTGATTCGGATTTGAGCAGCAAAGGCCTACTTAACTGGAAATATTTTGTTGGAACTTCTGAGTTTATAAAGCCAACCATCCTTTTTCTTTTTTGGTGTAAAGAGTCGACTAAATTGTGGTAAAGTTTCAATCTTTCACAAAACAATCAATTACTTTTCGTGTTCTCTTCCAATTGAAGCTTAAGGGAGCTTTCATTTTCAACCATTTTACAGAGCAAGGCAAGAAAGGGGAATAAAAATTCTAATATAGAAAGAATTGTCAATGACAGATGTTCTCCTTTCATAATAAAAGAAATCATTTTGTTTAACACAATACACTAATTCTTGAACAAAAGATACATTGGTGCAGGATAACTTCGATTGTTTCTTCTTCCTCCTGAAAGGCCTAGTCGAGTTAGAGGTATAGCTTCTCCAAGCAATCAATTACCACTTTTTGAGTCCTATGATTCTTCCTCGTCAGCAATCAGTATACCCTTGCATGCCTCATAGCACATGAAAGAAATTCCAGCAGCAGGGACCAGCTTCATGCAGCTTGGACCCAATCCTCTGTACAGACCTGGTAGTCCTTCATTCTCAAGAATGCTCATAAGAGCATGAAGCATATTCTGGTACTGCCTCCCATTGAGTGCCCCAGCCTGCATGTGCTTTCGAGCAACCTCAAGTGGGAAAGATGCAGTGCTTGAAATTGCACCAGCCGCTGATCCAATAAGAAGAGTCATGGCAATCCCAACTTTCTCTTTTTTGAATGCCTTTTTGTATGCTTTTCCTAGAGTATCGTAAGCAAAGTAATTGGCTGCTGCATAAGGAATAATTCCTATCAGACTTGGGGTCAGACCCCTGTAAAGTTCAGCAGGACCTTCCTCTTGTATAATTTTTACGAGTGCATGGAAAAGATTCTTGTAAACTCCTCGCTGCAACCATTTTTGACATGATTCATCAATTAAATGTAAAAAAAAAGACTGTACTGATAAGCACAGGATCAAACAATGTAAACTTACCTGTACAGTTAGTCGGGTCTTGAGTAATTCAAGAGGGTAGGTGCATAATGTAGAGCTGATTCCGGCGATGGCACCAGCCACTGATGAGGTAGGAATGGGGAGTTTTGGATGCTCTCCAGGTCTAGGTGAAAAGTGTTTCATGACTGTATCATAAGCAAACAACTGCAGAATGAAATAAAGTCAAATAGATTGCCAAGTGAGAGGGCTTGAGCCTATATGCTATATGACATGAAATGCATACATTTGGCAAGCAATGTTCCATCATAGAGGCACCAGAAATGTTCGGAAACATCCATTGCTAACGAAAGATGAACTAATTTTGGATGTATACAAGAGAGGAGATATTTTCAAGATAATTGCTGATCCCGGAAACAAGAAATTACAGTCTGTATTTTATGGAGCTCTCCAAGCAAACATAAATGGAAGCTGATCAGTTGAACAGAAGATGTAGAGATGTAAGCAATCTTATGTCTGAACTGAAAGAGTCGTAAATATAAATATAAATCATCAATGCGCAGAAATGAAGAAAGTTGGACCAAGAAGCTAAAGTTACATTATTACTGTACAAATAGACAATTATAGGCCAACACTGTAGTTGAATTCTCATTTCAGAGGCAAAGAAAGGTTCACCTTTGTCCTCAGAATTCCTTGATCGCATATTGAAACCATATACAGGCAAATTGATGCTTTCAACATATCATAAACCAAGTCTAGCCAAATCAATATTCTAAAGACAGACAGACAGAGAAGAAAAGACAAATCAAAGAATGTTGACAAAGGAGAATAAAACCAACAATCCTTCAAGGTATTCTTATCCCATTAACTTGGATATCAATTCAGTAAGCATAGAAACAGAGTCAATATGCAGACGCCTCAAATAACCAGAAAGGCAAACTTATCAGAAATGTTAAGTTCAGTAGTATGCAAACCTCGATAGCTTTGCTAGGAGCAACTCGGATGACATTAACCAAATTGCCCCTGAATAAGCCCTTCCAACCTTCATTCTTCATGATATTTTCAAACACTTCAACTATTGAGTGCCCGCAACTTCCAACCATCATATGAGTTCTTATAGTCTCCAAAGGAGCAACAGCAGAACGTGAGACAGCACCTGCAACTGCTCCACTGATCAACCTACTTACTGACAGATTCCCTACTTTAAATTTCCATCTAGATCCACCTTTCATCTTTTTTTTACTCTTCTGCTCTTCCTTCTCTTTTACCTCCAAAACCTCTCCAATCACCAATTCAGGAATTCTCTCAACGGGTAAAGTTGGTTCAGGCATTGACACATATTTCATCTGCAGAGTGGCTGCCAGGACTTTCGTGTTAGCATTGTCCAGTGAATTTTGAGGATTAGGAGCGATCCCAAATCCCTGTCCAACTTGGTTGACACTGGCAAACAACCCACGGACGTGAAATTTACCATTACCGACGTTACTGTCATGACAAAACAGCTGAAGCTTCACACCAGAATCGGAGAACACCACACCCTGATTTTGATGTCGAAGAACTGGAGAACTTGTAGCCATTGACATAAAAGCTTCAAACTTTACTGTTTATCTCTCCTTCACAGGCTTCCGATGCAAACACAGAAGTTCGAACTATCACTTGAGGCTTGGACAAGAAAGAAAAAAAAAAAGGCTTGAACGCTAACTAGTCAAGAGGAAAGAGAGAGATTTAGTTTCTGGAAGTGGGTATAACGCCTATTTGCCAAAGGACGAATCTTTTTGAAGAATATGAACAGATATACCCAAGACAGCTAAACGGCAGTAAGAATAAAGTTGTATGAAGAAGATATTCGCGTAAACAAGAGATTACCAGATGAAAGTTGACAGCTTTGATGCTTTCTCGACTCTAAGTTTAAGAATCTTCTCCTCTTCTCTCTTCTCTTCTCTTCTCAAAAGAGAAACAGAGAGGGAAGAGACGAGAGGTATCCTTGTAGTCTTTACTCAAGAGTTTCTTATTGCCTTAGCTTCACTTGTGCTAGAGCCTCAAAGGTCGGCCTTTTAAGCCAAGGAATGTACCTGCCTTTTGACATGTGCAAGCCTTGTAACTTGTAAGACGAGCCAACACATAAATTCTGACTGATGACTACTCTATAAATGTGTTACATATCGGCACATCATATGAAACAGTGCCTTTGACTCGTTTTAAGAGATCATTATTAATTCCTGTTTGAACTTGACCAAGTTCTACATTAGCATACCAGTACGGGCAGATCCAGGAAGAGAAAGAGTTTGTTCAATTATGGTGGGACTGACTACCTAAGCGTTGGCAACATCCAGCTCCAACCGCCATTTTTTATACACTTTTTAGGTAGGCTGCTTAGGCAATGGAGAAGCTATGTCAAATGTCAATAGCAGCCAATTATGAAAAGGCATTTCTATCGTATGCACTATTTGCATAACTCATTGTTACACTCTACTGGTAGTTTATGAAATTCTTATTTCATGAACATTCATCTATCTATTTACGCAGTACGCATGAACTCCTACTTGTCTTCTTCCAGAATTAAGGGTAGGCTTTGCCTCAAGATTTGGATAAACTAGATATTTTTGTCTTGAAGGACCACAACCAAACAGTGCTTCTTGGTTACCACTTAATAATTGACTTATATATATATCTTATTCAGATTTAACTTTTTAAGCTAAATCTAGGAAACATAAAGTTTTAGTTATAAGAGATAAAGTGAAAGGTTTAATTCTATCCAACACTCAAAAGGATCACTATTTCAACTAAACTCTAACACTATATGAGTTTAATTATATCATTCAATTTTAATAATTAAATGAAAATTTATTTATTAAAATATTAATAATAATCACTACAAATTTGCTTCAAAATTTTAAATTTTTTTATTTAATAAGAGAAAGATAAAGTAAAATTATATAATTTTATATTGAGTGACACTATT
>JAOQMP010000007.1:32975601-32986694 GCA_027563575.1 Erythroxylum pedicellare
GTTTTACTAAATTTACCGACGAAAAAACAAAGTTTGTCAGTAAAATCTATTTGATTTATCAGCGGATAACTAAGAACTGTTGGTAATGTTGTCATTAACTTACCAACATAATGACCAATTCTATCGGTAAGGTTACCAATGGACAAATCTTATCTGTCGGTAACTTTACGGACCAAAGCAATATTTCCGTCGCTAAACTTACTATCACTAAACTTGCCATTCCTAGTTTGAATGGGTAAGCTCAAGTTGGATAGTTAAGGTCAAGTCGGATTATTTGGGTAAATCCAGGTCACGTTTGAGTTGGATCACTATGAACTTCTCGATTTGGACACTTTTCTTATGGTAATTAAAGGCTCGTAAAGCTGGTAGGATTGATTGAAAATGATGGAGGACTGCGGGAGGATGCTAAGTAATTTGTGTAGACCTTGTGTGCTTGCAGAAAAAGCCATTGTTCGGAAGTTGACCCGAGAATGCATTTAGATTGAAAGAGATGGAAAGCTAATGGTGTGTACGAATTTGGTTAGGTTATGGAGGGTTGATATGGAGTGTATGAATTGTCTCAAGGAGATGAAATAATATGGAATTTCGATTGACTGGGCGATTTATGTAGAAGGAATGACTGGTTCTTTTTTAGATGTTCATGACTTGTGAATCCTATTTTAGTTTCTTATGCACAGGCTAAAAAAGATGGATGAGTTCCACCGAGGGAGAACTTGGGTGTTTCTGTGAGTCCAAATTATTCTGATAAGTGCAAAAAGAAGGAAATTTGAATTGTTTTGAGGGAGAGAAAGCGGTCATAGCAAATCCCAATAAAGTGGTGCACGAATTTGTGATGAAGATTCTTCTTCTCTGGCTCGAAGCCATGCCAACTATTACAATGTCTTGTCAAGGTGTTATATTGTGCATTCACTCCTATGAATCTGTTAAAAATGAACTTGGATTTCTCCTTGTTATTCTTCAATTTACTTCTTTAGCTAAGTTAGTGAAACCCATAAAATTATAGATTTTAACTTTGTTTTGCATGATCTTTATAGGGTTTCTAGATATTCTCTTGTAGGCTCGTGTGCTTAAATTAATTGAGGTCTAAATCTTTTTGGGCCCTACATGCAAACCGAAGTTTGCAGATGTCTAAGAACTAAATTCCTTAAGTCTCTGTTCTTCCTCCTGAACATTTTGCACATTTTCACAAGGGTGACTCGTTGGTTGTCTATCCAGTTTTTGTATATGACAATCTTGGTCCCACCATTACCAGGATATTCAGGACAGGGCGCCTGCCTTTTTCATAATTCTAGTGGACTGCAAGTAATTGACCTATAGGAAGATTATGATCTCAACAATCATATCAAAAGTCAAAACCCTAACTCATGAGGTTTATACATGTGCATCTATCACAACTATTTTCGTCACTAAAGTGTTCCACATTAACTGTAGATACAAGAAGCAATATCTCATCATGCATGTCAAACTTGATTTTGTTGTGCAAATGGGCATATACTTCTCCAAAAGAAGTTAGCATTTTCATTTATGAACATATAAAGTTTTCCTTTTTAGTTCTTGAGATCAAGTTAAAGATCTTCTTAACAGACAATATGTCTCAAAAAGGAAACAATATTGCCTAAAGAAATCAAGATATGTGATAGAAAGATCTTAGTGAACTTTTGTTTATAGAATGTTCAGGAAATGACAAGACAAAGCTACATTCACTACAATTGGTTGTCAGAAAGGAAGTTGAGTGCAGGGTCTCATGTTCGAGTTCTGGCAGTGATAGTATGAGAGTTCATCTAATGTAAAGACTCTTTAATGTGAGTGGGACCATGGACCATCTAGCAGGATTAGGAAGAGAGCTAGCTATACTAGAAGAGCCCATGAACAAAGCTAGGGCCATGAGACTTAAAGAGGCTCTGTATAAGCATGTGGGCTTTTATCTTGAGAGGTTGGCGAGCTCCAAGCCTATTGGAGGAGAGTTTAATGGAATTGAGACCAAGTTAATCCATTTAACTCAAATCCTTGAACCGGATACACTTGAAACTTGAAGACATGAAGACTTGGGCTATTTTAATGCTTCATCACTTAAGCCCAAAGAATGTTTGGTGCACTACTTATTTTATTAATGGAAGTGGGCTATTTAATTCACTTAAGCCCAAGAGCATATTGATCTAGTAGTAGCGCCACATATTAGACTTATTTGTTTAGTTTTTAGACTTTGTTTTATTTTGGGCTTCCATGTATTTTTAGCCCGACCTTTTATTATTTAACCTAGTTATAAATATGTGTCTTTATGTCAAAATTTCGCAACTTTTTAGATCAAAATTGCTGGAGTGTTGTCGGCTTCAATAGGGAGAAACATTATTCTCTTGTTCTTATTATCTTTTGAACCATCTTTCACTTATCAATTGCTTTTCCAATTGTGGCGTGTCGATTGTTCATTTCTCTTGGTTTTATTTTGATTATTGGGATTGTTTGGAATAAGTTTCCAAGAGGTGTCGTAGAAATTAAACCTTACGTATCCTTATTTTCTTGATTGATGAATTCCAAATTTTCATTCTTCTTAATTCCTTAAAGTCGAAAATACACCAAAACAAAACACCCATAAAAAACACCATCAAATCGACATCAATCCTTTTGTGATACGCGTTATTTTGGTATCATAGCCTTAGTTTGGAGGAGAATTTTTATTCAACTCTATCAAAATTTAAGAAACTGTCGCCCATCACCATCCAATTATCGTCGGTTCATCAATTTAGGTGTGAATTAACTTTTGACCTAGGGTTTCAATCTATCTTTTTATTTTTATTTTAGTTTGGGTTTTCAATTATTTGTTGAAAATTTCGGCTTATATAAAAAAAGGTCGAAAAAAATGAAAAAAAGTTGAAAAGAAAAGTTTGAAAAAAATATGAAACAAGAGTCTAAAAAAGGTCGAAAAAATCGAAAAAAAATAAAAAAGTAAAAAAAATTGGAAAAAAATCGAAAAAAATGAGAGTACAAAAGCACTACAAAAAATTCTCCCATACTTTTTACTTGATTGTGGTTCATTTGAATCAACCGTGACAAATAGTTTTAAAATTTTTCAAATTTGCTAGCTTGTTATTAGTTATTGGTTTGTTATTTGAGCTATATTTGGGAACATTGATTTGTTGAAGCTGTGGTTCTAATTATAACTTGGATTCCAGAGAACATTGAGTGGTAAAAGGTAAAAGTGTGTGAGCTTATTTGAGAGAGTCATTGTCGTGACTTAAACACGACAAGAGTGACAAATTCTTGAGTGAAACACGTGAGGTTGTTTTTTACTAACCTTCATTTTGCAATAAAGAACATTCACTAAAATGTCACAGGAAAGTGGGAATCAGGATGAAGGCACAGTGAAGGAGATAAATGCCCTTACATTGAGAGCCATATAGCAGTCATTTGAGAGGTTCAATCTCTCTTTTGAACACATGAGGGAGACATTAGATAGTCATGTTCAGCAGATAGAGGAGCTTAAACGTGGGGGACGTGAGGAACCACAGGTTAGGCGTGCTGCCTTTCGTCAACAAGCACCACCACCTCGTCGACAAGCACCACGGTATGAGCCTGAGGAGGAGGAGTTTGATGAGGAAGAGAAGGACTATGAAGAGCATATGCCTAGGAGAGCTCGGAGAGGAGAACCCCTTAACAGGCGAGATGGAGACCTCAAATCTATTAAGATGCAGATCTCAGCATTCAAGGGGAGGAATGATGCTAAGGCATACTTGGAGTGGGAAAGGAAGGTTGATTTGATCTTCGAGTGCCATAACTTCTCAGAGGAGAAGAAGGTAAAACTTGCCTCTGTTGAATTTAAATATTATGCACTAATATGGTGGGATCAGGTTGTGACCTCTAGGAGGAGGAATGGAGAGAGACCCAACAATACTTGGGCAACGATGAAGGCATGCATGAGGAAGAGATTTGTGCCTTCTTATCATTATAGGCAAATGCATCAAAAGCTCCAAACACTCACATAAGGGTCTAAGTTAGTATAGGACTACCAAAAGGAGATGGAGATTGCTATGATCTGTGCTAATATAGTGGAGGACCCCAAGGCCACCATGGTAAGGTTCTTGAGTGGATTGAATAGGGAGATAGCAAATGTGGTGAGTTATAGCATTACTTGGAGATTGAGGACATAGTGAACATAGCCATGAAGGTGGAGAGACAGCTCAAAGCCAGAATGACAGCAAGGAATGTAGTAAGTTCTAGTTATTCATGGAACTCAAAATGGCCCAAGAAGGAGGAGAAGTATAAGGATAAAGGGGTAGACTTCAAAGAAACACCTAAGAAACCAATTGGAGGATTTGATTATGAGGATAGTGATGTTGATGATTTGCCATATGATAGTGTTTGTGATGATGATGATGAATGTATGGAAAGAGCTGTCATAGGAGAAGCACTTTTAGTTAGGAGAGTGTTAAATGCTAAAGTTAGAGATGAGATTCTGGATCAGAGGGAGAACCTATTCCATTCAAGGTGTTTGGTAGGTGGAAAGGTGTGTAAATTGATCATAGATGGAGGTAGTTATACCAATGGGGCTAGGCGAACTATGGTGGAGAAATTAGGCTTGACATGTAGGAAGCATCTAGAGCCATATAATTTACAGTGGTTTAATGATGGTGCGGATGTGAAGGTGACTAGACAGGTACTGGTGCCATTTTCTGTAAGGAGGTATGGGGATGAGGTGTTGTGTGATATGATACTCATGTAAGCAAAACATTTGCTATTGGGGAGACCTTGGTAGTTTGATAGGCGATTATCACATGATGGGTACACAAACAAGTACTTATTACAATTCATGGGTAAGAACTTCACTTTGTTACCTTTATTGCCTCATAAGATCTACCTGGACCAGGTTAAAGCTTTGTAAAGAGAGGAGGGTTTGGGTGGTGAGACAAAGAAAAATAATGAGGGAAAAGAGGCCCAAAAGAAAAGAGAGATTGGCCCAATGAGGAGTGACTGCATATGTGAGGAAAAGAAAGTGGGATGTGCAGGAGAGAAAAGTTCAGGGAGAGAAATGAAGAGTGAAAAGAAAGAGAAAAGAGTGAGTTTGTATGCTAGAGGAAAAGACATGAGGAGAGCAACTGGGGAGAAGAAAGCACTTGTCATAGTTAGATATAGAGAGTGTTAGTTTCTGATACTAACCCTCTTGATTCTTTGCTTAGTGTATTTTCATCGCTTTTGCAGGATTATTTAGATGTCCGTCCTAAGGAGATGCCCAAGGGACTACCACCATTGAGAGGCATAGGGCACTAGATAGACTTTGTGCCTGGAGCTTAGATTCCTAATCGCTCAACTTATAGGAGCAACCCTGAGGAGACAAAAGAGCTTCAAAAGCGAGTGGATGAGATACTGGAGAAAGGACATGTGAGGGAGAGTTTGAGTCCTTGTGTTGTGCTTGTATTGCTGGTGCCAAAGAAAGATGGAACCTGAAGGATGTGTGTAGATTGCAGAGCTGTGAATAAAATCACTGTAAAGTATCGTCATCCTATTCCTAGGTTAGATGATATGCTTGATGAATTGCGTGGTGCATGTATCTTTACAAAGATTGATTTGAAAAGTGGATACCACCAGATTAGATTGAAATCAGGAGATGAATGGAAATTTGCTTTTAAAACTAAATATGGATTGTATGAGTAGTTATTCATGCCATTTGGTTTAACTAATGCACCCAACACTTTTATAAGGTTGATGAATCATGTCTTGCGTGCATTTCTTGGTAAATTTGTGGTTGTTTACTTTGATGACATCTTGATATATAGCACTAATCTTGATGAGCATGTCATGCATATGAGGTATGTCTTAGATGTATTGAGACAGGAGAAACTGTATGCGAACCTTAAGAAGTGTACATTTTGCATTGATAGACTTGCATTCTTAAAGTTTGTAGTCAGTGCTCAGGGAGTAGAGGTTGATAGTGAGAAGGTGAAGGTTATTTGAGAGTGGCCAACACCAAAGAGTATTAGTGAGGTGAGTTTTCGTAGACTTGCTAGTTTTCACAGGAGGTTTATGAAGGACTTTTTTACTATTGCTGCTCCGTTGACTGAAATAGTCAAGAAGGAGAAAGGGTTTACATGGGGTAAGGAACAGGAACATGCATTTTTAGAGTTAAATGATAAGTTGTATTCCGCTCCTATTCTTTGTTTACCTGATTTTGAGAAAGCTTTTAAGGTTGAGTATGATGCTTCTGGGATTGGTATAGGTGTTGTGCTTTTGTAGGAAAACAAACCAGTTGCATATTTCAATGAAAAGCTTAGTGGTACACAACTCAATTATCAACTTATGACAAGGAACTATATGCTATGGTGAGAGCATTAGAGGTGTGACGACATTACCTTTAGCCTAGAGAGTTTGTCATTCGGACGGATCATGAGTCCTTAAAGCACTTAAAAGGACAAGGCAAGTTGAGTAAGAGATAGCCACTTAGGTAGAGTTTCTGGAGACCTTTCTATATGTGCTTCGCTACAAGCAAGGGAAAGAGAATGTGGTAGCTGATGCATTATTTAAGAGGTACACTTTACTTTCTGTTCTTAGTTCTAAACTTTTGGGTTTTAAGCAGCTTAAGGATTTGTATGCTTTAGATGTTGACTTTGCTACTATTTATTCTGCTTGTGAGCATGCTACATTCCAGAAATTCTACAAGCATGATGGCTATTTGTTTCGAGGTAGTCAATTGTGTGTGCTTAATTATTTTATGCATGCTTTATTTGTGCATGAGGCCCATAGTGGTGGATTATGGGTCATTTTGGGATTGCTAAGACTTTGGATATTTTACATGAACATTTTTATTGTCCTAGTATGCGTAGGGATGTTGAACGTGTATGTGCCAAGTGTATTGCATATAGACAGGCAAAATCCACTGTCAAACCTCATGGATTGTATACCCCTATACCTATGCCTAATAAACCTTGGGTTGATATTTCTATGGATTTTGTTTTAGGACTGCCTAGAACAAAGAAGGGGTATGATAACATCTTTGTTATTGTTGATCGATTTAGTAAAATGGCGCATTTCATTGCATGCCGTAAGACTGATGATTATGTGCATATTGTTGATTTATTCTTTAGGGATATTGTTAGATTCCATGGTATTCCTAGGTCTATTGTTTCGGATCGAGATGTTAAATTTTTGAATCATATTTGGCGTGTTTTATGGGGAAAGTTGGGTACTAAATTGCTTTATTCTACTACTTATCATCTACAGACAGATGGACAGACTGAGGTTGTTAATAGAACCTTAGGTACCTTGTTGCGTGTTGTAGTTGGTAAAATTTTGAAAACTTGGGGTGATTGATTGTCATTTATTGAGTTTGCATATAATAGATGTGTGCATTCCACTACAGGTTATTCACCTTTTAAGCTTGTATATGATTTTAATCCTTTGACTATCTTGGATTTGGTGACTTTACCCTTGCATGAGTTGTCTAGTACAGATGGCAAGAGGAAAGCCGAGATGGTTAGGGAATTGCATGCGAAGGTGAGATAACACATTGAGCATAGAAGCAGGGTGTATGCGAAGCAAGCCAACAAGGGGCGAAACTTGGTGACTTTTAAACCTGGTGATTGGGTTTGGGTGCATCTGAGGAAGGAGAGGTTTCCTACCCAGTAGAAATCTAAGCTGGATCCTATAGGTGATGGTCTGTTCCAGGTGTTGGAGAAGACAAACGACGATGCCTACAAGATTAACCTGCTAGGTGAGTATTCTGTTTCTTCAACTTTTAATATTACCAATCTTTCTCCTTTTGATATAGATTCAGATTCAAGGACGAATCTTATTAAGAGCAAGAATCACCATAGAGATGACATGCGCGATGGGGGCGAGCTTGTCATTCCAGTTGGACCTAAGTCCAAAGCTAGGACTGAGAGACTCAAGGAGGCTTTCTAAACACATGTGGGCCAATTTGTGGAGAGAATGGAGTGCACCAAGTCTATTGGAGGAGAGTTATCTGAATCACAACCCAAATTGATTCATTTATCTTAAATCCATGGATCGGACTCACTTGGGACTTGAAGACCATTGTTTTGGGCTGCACATCATGATTAGACTTAGAAGCGCGTTAGGTCAGGCCTAGACGTGTTTTTATTATTCTATTTTGGACTTTTTTTAAGTTATAATTATATTTTAGGCTTCTATGTATTTTAAGCCCAAGTCTTTTAGCATTAAGCCTAGGTGTAAATTCTTATGTTTTAGGTTTTTGGAAGACAACTTTGATCATATTTGTTTTCTGTGAGCCGTCAGCCATATTGAGAGGAGAAAACCCTCTTGTTCTTTTCAACTTAGGAATTAAACTCACTTATCAATTAAATCAGATTGTGGCGTGATTTTGATCCTACCAACTTTCTTAGTTTGTTCTTTACCCGTTATCTAGGTTACTCGAGACAAGTTCTTCGTGAGGTTTAGTAGGCAAATTTGAAACCCTGCATATCATATTTAATTTTAGTTAATTCGAATCTATACTCTTCTTCCTTCCTTGAATTCAAATTTTTTTCACATCTTTCAATTCCGTGGAGCGCGTTAACAACTATGAAGATCAAACTAAACAAAAACATATAAAATAAGTCCTAAAACACAACAATAATAACCTATTATGCAAGAAACACATGCCAAATAGTTAGAAAAACACACAATAATGCATAACTATCAATGCTTTTATTCTAGGTCGAGGGATGGGAGATAATATTCTTAAAGATCAATAACTTTTTAAATCTTATCATACAAAAATTATTAAGAGATGGTCTATAAAGATCAATTTCCTCAAGGCCTTTGATACCATTAGTTAGAGCTTTATTTTACATCTCTGAAGGCTTTTGGATTTCCTCATGATTTTATTAGTTAGATATATCAATGGTTATCCACCCCATCATATAGTATACTAGTGAATGTAGAAGCTACTCATATGTTTAAAAGGGCTAAATATATTTGACAGGGGAAAACCCATCTCTCCCTATTCATTTATCATGTGCATAGAGGTTTTAAGCAAATACATCTCTTATAACATTGCTCAATGTATGCCTTTTACCTATCACTACAAATGTAAAAATGTGAAGTTCTTCAATATGTTACCTGTTGATGAGTTATTCCTTAAAGCTGATAAGGAATCTAAAGGGAAACTAATGCACTCCCTTAAAAAGTTCTTTAAATTATTTGATTTCACTATTAACTACTCCAAAAGTTAGTTATTTGTCTTTTGTTGTCTAAAGGAACTCTCTTAGGAACTTGAAAGTTCACAAGGCTCCAAATTCATAATTCCCCTTTTAGATACTTGCGTATTCCTATAACCACCACTAGACCTCCATATAAGGGTTGTGCCCCTCTAATTGATTCCATTTTGAAGAGAACTTACAGTTGGAAGAATAAGGTCTTATCCTATGTTGGAAGGCGTTAGCTTATATCCTCTATTCTTAATCATATTCACATATATTGGAGTTCTCATCTTGCATTGCCTCTTAACCTTGTTAAAGTAATTAAGAAAACATTTAAAAACTTCTTATAGAGTGGTTTAGGCCTCTTAAAAGGAATGGATAAAATCAGTTGGAAAGAGGCTTGTCTTCCTAAGGATCAAAAAGGATTAGAGATAACATGCATTCGAATCTCTAACAAGGATCTCTTGGCTAAAGGAATATCAAGGCTCTTCGATGATCATGAAACCTTGTAGGTGAAATGGACTTATAAGGAACACTTAAAAGGGAAAAGCTTCTAAAGTATGAAAAACTTGACACTTCTTGGACATTAAACCAAATGTTTATGCTAAGAGATGTTTATGATAAAGAAATGAAATATCAAATTGGTAATGCAGAAACCTCTAGTTTCTCGTATGATAACTGGTCTAAGCTTGGGCCTCTTTACATATGTCTAACATTCTCCCTATGAAATATGTAATCCCTCTAAATGTAAAGGTGAAAGTTATCATATAAGAGGACAAGTGGTATTATGAGCATAAGGGAATGTCCAATATCATCAACATTGTCATTAGCTACAAGCCTGAGCCTCTTAAAAAAGACCCCATCTCCTAGTTAAGGCACAAGTTAGGGAGATTCACCAACCTGTCTTATGCATATATGTTCAGTCCTCCTCTAGAATGCGTCCCTTGGTCTAATATGCTATGGTTCAAAGGCCATGTCCTTAAAATATCTTTTATAACATGGACGGTTATCAAAATGCCTCAAGACTCTAGATAAAATTAGTTCAATTCATGGCCTTACTTCCTCCTATTTATGTCAACTAGACCCTAAAAGTCCTTTATCATTTATTTTTATCTTACTCTTACTCATTTGTCATATAAAAGATGTTATTTTATTGGTGTAATTTATAAGCTAATCCTAACTCATAGGATCAAGTTATCTTCTAGGCTTAGGTGGTCAACTACCACAATAAGTTTGATCTTAGCATTTTTAAATTGTGTTTCAACTTTTACTTGTATGGTGTTTAGAGAGAAATGAATAGTAGAATCTTCCAAAATCAAAAAAACAACTCCTACTACTCTAAATTGTCTCATTTATTATTGGCTAAGAGAGGTTATTGTTTTTAAATCCCTTCACACTAACTATAGTGCATGGTTTAAAAGGAGTTTTAGCCTCCTTTAACCATTACTTTCTCGCTATAGTCGTTAAATCCTAGTGTGAAGGCACAATCCCTCTGCTCTTCTACCAAGCTTCTTTAATAATGTAAGTAGGTACTTGGTTAATGGGTTTGAGAAGATATTAATAGGTAAGGAATGAAAAACTGTCAATTGATTATATATTATCATTACGTGAATAGTATTTTAATATTTAAGTTTTGGGGATTACTCTATCCTCCCCGGATATGAGAGGACTAAGTCATTCCTGGATAACACACGTAAGAGGAGTGTCAAAACTATGACACCCATGACAATTATTTTTTTGTTTTTTATTTTTTATTAGAATATATTTAAACTAAATATAATTAATTAGAATATATTAAGATTTGATGTCAAACCAAAATTTAACAAATTTTTATTTTCCTTTTTTAACAAAACAATATAATTAATTAGAATATATTAAAATTGATGTAAAACAAAATTTTAACAAATTTTGTATTTTTCCTTTTTTAGAAAAACAATATAATTA
>JAOQMP010000007.1:33007742-33025631 GCA_027563575.1 Erythroxylum pedicellare
TGCTTCTTGTTAAAATTTGGCATTCTAGGACTCCTAACAGTATTCAGATATTTTCTGTGTATTGGGTTTATGAATTGCAATATTTGCATCTTAGATTTTTCTTATTTGAAATTTAAAAGCTACACTTTTCGTAGTGAAGATAATTTGATGTGGAATTTTACCATTGTAAGAACATTGGCAGTTGTAACTGAGACATGTTCTGGTCTTGTTCTAGTTGGTCAGCCAGTGCTAATGGTGGTATAAGGATGGTTATAGAGTTGATGTTGACATTCCAGATGGCACATGGGCGGGTGCTCTTAGCTTCCATGACATTTTGATTTTCAACACAGGACACTGGTAATATTGCATATTTGGATGCGTAATAGCTAATTTTTTTGGATGTTTTGCCAATATTGACAACTTCTGTCAGTTCTTATGCTGCACTATCTTTTTCCACATGATGGCCACATGTGTTTCTAGGTTGCTACTTGCTTAGGTGCTAAACATGTAAATTCATGGTGTTCAAATTTTATACCATGCACATACGAGCTAATTTTGGTTGGGCCTAGCTGCCAATCTATTTGACTAGATGTTTATGAGTCATGCACTTTGTAATTGACATAATTTTTTCCAATAACTTTTTATCCTTTAGATTTATTTGGAGTTCGATGTCTTTGATTTAGTGTCATGTGATCAGTTTTGTATATGCATAATCGGTTCAGGACTTGAGTTCCTTTTATCATTGATTTTTGTTTTCTCTACTTACTTAATGGTAGGCGGTGAGCTCCTTTGAAATTTGATCCTGTAAAGTCACCCATAATTTTCTTTGAAAATGGTTAACCGGTGATCCCTCTGGTAGCTACTGAAGTTGGCTTTGACATGGTATGGAGCACTGGAGTTATTTGTTCAAAATCATATTAGGTTTCTGTTGCTGTAATTATGTTTATAATCCACCTTGGGCCTCAGGGGGTGGTGTCTATTGACAGGAAGTAGAAAACTTTTTCTGAAATTGCCCTTGTATAGATAGAAGTCTGCATGCACCCTAATGCTAGAAAAATTCCAACGGTTGTGCTCTCAAATTTCTTTCCTATGCATTATAGGTGCAATATGTTGATAAGGGAATGCAACCTGGTGGAATCAAGTTCTTTCGTACACAATCACCAAGACATTTTGAAGGAGGTGATTGGGACCAAGGGGGTTCTTGCCCTCGACTACAGCCATTGTTGCTTCATCATGTAAGTTGCATTAGAGTTATGCATTTGAATGTATAGTTCCATCTTCTTCAAAGGATATACGGTGCTGCCTTCCTTTGAAAATATTTTTTTCTATGTCAACCCATTGTTAGATACTTTGTTGGTTTGACTTGTATACTGCAATATTATGAAAAGCTGTCAAATTATGAATTTTCCTTTCAAGTTGAAGAGTTATTTTCTTGTCATGAGATTGGGTCATTTATTGTTCTTGTTGTTGTTCTTGTCACTTTTTGGATTTTGCTATACTTTCACATCGAGAAAGTGATTGAGGAAAAGTTAAAAGTCTGGGATGCAAAGTGAGAGTGACCACTTGTATCTTGATAAGCATGAAAGCTGGAGTTGTTGAGTACTAGTTTGTTATTTTAGGGTGGGTACTTTAGGCAAGGTGAAGGAACTTATGATTCTTGTGGGTTTGAAATTCATCCCCATTTTTGTATTTTGAAGTGCTTCACGAGTTCCAGTTGCAAGTCTAACTTGTCTAGTATCTCTTTTTTTTTGTAATAGTTTATGTATACAACAAGACAACATGGAAACTTTTTAATTATAGCAAAGTTAACTTACAAAAGTCTTAAGTGGCACTTCTAATTGTTCATATAATGGTTGTTCATTATACTTTTGTAGACAGAGGAGATACTTGGAGATCCAAAGACTTCAGGAAATGGCGACATCTATTATTACTCTGAACGTGGTGATCGTCTGATAGATCTTACTACTTTACGAGACAAGCTGTGGCGGGTTGGTTGTTTTGTTTTAGATGGTGTTGCAGATTGAACAGCTCTCTCATTTTATTTATCCTTAAATTGTGCACTTCCTAATTTCAGATAGAAGTATCTCGGCACTCATTTCTTTTTGCCTTTAATCTATTCCTCAGAAATTCAATTCAGTTTACCCCCAGTTAAATAACTTTGGAATTGAAGCTGAGCTCAATGAAGTAAGAGAGGCAATTCAAGTGGTCCTGAGATGGGGTTGGAGGTATAACAAGAACTTAGAAGAACAAGCTGCACAACTTCATATGTTAACTGGCTGGTCACAAATAGTTGAGGTCCATTTCTGAATACCTGAGATTCATATATGTCCTTTTAATCTCTGTTACTGCAGGATGATGCAATATTTGATAATGATTCTGGTTTCCTGTTCTAACCATTTGACCATTTTGATCCACAAACTTATTTTTTCAGGTTTCTGCATCGAAGAGAATATCTTCACTTGAAAATCGATCCGAGATTTTGTATCAGTAAGGCTTTTTTTGTTTTCAACCTTTTTCTAACTCTTCAACAATTTGTGGTTGATTTTCATCATTGTCAGGGTTCTTGATGCCTCCCTGACTGCTTCTGCTTCTCCAGACTGTTCGTTGAGGATGGCATTCATATTGACCCAGGCATCTTTTCTCATCTGAGCTTGATTCCTTTATCTGACAAGGATGATTGTCCATTCTTCTCTTTACTATGGCTAGTTTGATCATGGTTTGTTTGTAGGTTGCACTTACGTGTATGGCTAAGTTACGCGATGAAAGGTTTCTATGTCCCAGTGGTTTAAACTCGGACAGTGTCACCTGTCTTGATATAATCACAGTCAAACAATTGTCAAATGGTGCTTGTCACTCCGTATTGTTTAAACTTATCATGGCAATTATGAGAAATGAATCCTCTGAAGCTTTGAGAAGACGGTAGGTCTCCTGATTGTTTCTTGCCGTGCTTTAACTTCTTTGTCAAAATGAACTTCTTGTCAACAATTGACCATTCTTTCTCCTCTGTCCTGGTCAGCCAATATGCACTGCTACTGAGCTATTTTCAGTATTGCCGACATACCCTTGATCCGGATGTTCCAACAACTGTCTTGCAATTCTTATTGCTTGACGAGCAAGAGAGTGAGGATCTGGATCTTTTAAAGGTGATTAGACTCCCAAATCATCTTGCAACTAAACCTTCTGACAGAAATATATGACTCAAATTTTGTTTTTTTTTTTCCTTAGATTGACAGAGATCAGGCAGAGCTAGCCCGTGCAAATTTTTCAATTCTTAGAAAAGAAGCTCAGTCCCTACTGGATTTGGTTAGTTTCATATATTCAATTTCGATGTTAATAATCATAATTCGTAAACTTTAAATATTTAAATGTGTATTCTGGTGAAGAGATCAAAAACTTGTTTTAAGAATGGTTGCTATCTTGAGAAGTAACTGGGTAGCCCAAGCATGTACAATGTTTACAGAGACAAGTTATTTACATGACTTTGAGGCTTCACAATTTTCAGTCTTTATTGTAATTTGTAATTTAGCTGCTTCATAATTGAGTTTACTATTTCTTTTGCTCTAATTTTCACATGATCTCCTCAGATAATAAAGGATGCAACACAAGGTAGTGAACCTGGGAAGACAATTGCGCTTTATGTTTTAGAGTCTTTGATTAGTATTGACGATGAAAGATATTTTCTAAGTCAACTTCAGAGCAGAGGATTTTTAAGATCTTGCTTTATGGCCATCAGCAGTGTTTCCTACGAGGTGCCAGATTCTATTTTCCCCTTATGTTACTGTTTCATTTGGAAAAAAATGCTCTTCTTTATTTATTTATTCTTGTATGTTATAATGCATCTTAAGTTTCTCAGATCAAATGAATAGGTTTCTTAATTTCAGTACTTCATAGATTTAGTCATGCCTTCTTTCGCATGTACTCTTAGACAGATTGTTAGAACCTTCTGCAAATACTAACGATAAAGTGGCAATAAGCTTTAGAATTGTTGTAGTTTGAAGTGTATCATCTAGGGGGAAAGGGAACACATATAATACTCCAGCTAGACACTGACTTCATGCCTATCCAGGATACCTTTTTTTGGGCCACTGCATGTGTGTTTTCTTTTTCTTCTTATTTGATTATAGTGATTGCATAACAGAAGTCCTAAACTTTCAATTTAGGATGGTGGACTTTCTCTAGATTCATTGCAGCGAGCTTGCACTCTTGAGGCTGAGCTGTCATTACTGTTGAGAATTAGCCTCAAGTATGGAAAATCTGGTGCTCAAGTTTTGTTTTCCATGGGTGCTTTGGAGCATATTTCTTCATGTAAGGCTGTGAATATACAGGTAATGAAAATATCCATCTCCTCATAAACCTTTTGAGTTTGATTCATTTGACATGAACTGAGGCCTAAAGAACTACCTGCAGATAAGATTGAGGCGGTTTGATCCTAAACTTCGCCAAAATGTGGTTGTGGATATTGATAAGCAAAGGATGATTGTAACTCCCATTTTGAGATTGGTGTTTTCTTTGTCATCATTAGTTGATACATCTGAGATTTTTGAGGTAGACCTTTTTTTTTTCAATACTCTTTGTTTTTATGTCAAGTTTGCTTCAATCTCTAACAAAGTACATGAGATTCTTTCTCTCTTTTAATATCTAGTATCTCAACCGAAATTTTGATGGTTCCTCAAGTTCATTTAGTTTTTACTTCATGATTCCCTTCTAGATATGCTTTTTGTATAAGTTTTCTATGTGCTTCGAAAGTTTTTCCTTACATGCATTTTATTTTGGACTATGTTTATGTCACAAAGAAAGATTTCTGTGCTGTGAAACTTATTGAAGATTAGAATGATTTCTGAAACTAATGCTTCAGGTTTATTTGTTGCCTACTGGAAGCCAAAATTGATAGTAATGATGCTTCAGTAACTTGTTATGAACTTGTAATTATCTTCTACTTTTCTTTTACATAAGTGGATGGCTACATGTGAGACAAACCAACTACACAATGCATCCGCTGAGCTTTAACTGACTCAGGCTCTTTTATGGTTGTGTAGCTGTCTTCTCGATGTTTCTACTCATTTAATTGAATTGTCAAATCTGTTTAATCATTGCTTCTTCCCATGTCTGTATATTTTGTAGGTCAAGAATAAAGTTGTACGTGAAGTTATAGATTTTGTTAAAGGACATCAATTGCTCTTTGATCAAATTCTTCGGGAAGATGTTTCTGAAGCAGATGAGTTGACAATGGAGCAAATTAATCTTGTTGTTGGAATACTTAGCAAGGTAACAATATGAATATGACAGTGACAATGCTGGAATAATGGGTTCACCAGTTGTCATTGGGCGGATGTTGGACATTTCATCTATTTATGGTTGCTGAAAGAAAGCCTAATGTTAGATTATATTAAATTGTTCCTGTCCTTGGGTGTTCTTTCATTCTGTATACAGATAGTTTCTTCCTTTGTACATGAAGTTTATGTACTTCCATGGGCTTGTTGCTAAATTGAAATTGTTCTTTATTATGGCATTGTAGGTATGGCCTTATGAAGAGAATGACGAGTTTGGTTTTGTTCAAGGGCTGTTCAGTATGATGTGTGCTCTTTTTGCTTATGAGTCAGATGATGCTGCTGTTGTTGGACCAGTACAGTCTTCTAAGGTATGCTCGTGTTTCATGTGAGGATATCCCCATCCCAAGGAATGAGAATTTCATGATTGTATCTAATACTAATTATTCTTTTATGTAAATGGTCAGGGAAAAAGGAAGTTAGAACTCTACACATCTAGGCTATGCTTCAGTTTGAGTTCCTATCTCTATTTTCTAGTCACAAGGAAATCTCTGAGACTCCAGGTATATATACACATTGAGGGGGTGGTCTTTTATGTGCCTGTGTAAACCCATGTTTTTTATCCTAAGAAAGAATAAATACTTGTATGATTGACACAATGTATGGCAGGTTTCTGAGAATTCAAACAATTACCATTCTCCTGCTGTCATACAACCCACTTTGAGTTCAATTGCTTCCCTTCTTGCTTCTGTCACAAATTCTCTTGAGAGAGCCACAGGGGAGAAATCCTTACTACTAAACAAGGTGGGATAACATTAATATAATTATGTATAGCCTTCTTTCTGCCTTTTTATTCTTGTAATTGATCGAAATTGAATTTTTTAATTTCTGGTTTTCCAGATTCGAGATATAAATGAGTTGTCCAGGCAAGAAGTGGATGAAATTATAAATATGTATGTTCATAAAGATCGTGTTTTATCGTATGATGACATACAGAAAAGGTATACCATTTCGGTTCCTCTCTTTACTAACTTTTTGATAATATGGTGTGATTGTCTTGCAAGTTATTGGCTCTATTGATAACCCATTATCTAGTTGTTGAACATAATCTATGAATTTAAATAATTGAACGATTTCCTCTATTTCAACCAAGTAATTGACGGAAAAATTCCATCTAAAGGTAAAACCAAATATGTTAGTACAATGAATAAAATAATTGAACAGATTAGTTTGTAGAGGTTGTTGGCAACATATTGATACGACCCATAGTAGTCCAGAAATTATATTCACTTATCAAAGAAGAAGGACCAAGGGCACTGGAGGGGTAGCTTTGTCAAATTAGGAAAGGGAGGCAAAGTTGTCTAAAGAGAGGAGAGTTAGTTAGCTGACAGAGGGAATAAAATAGTACGGGATGGGTGAGGGGACATGAGCATGCATTCTGTTTTCACGTAGAGTTGAGCCTAAGGCTGGAGGAGCTAGAACCGTGAATTCTAGTGCATTATCCTTTTCATTTTACTAATCCTTAGTGATCGAGAAACATACATACATAATTTCAGTCCATTCTTGTGTGCTTCTGTGTGCTGTTTGGTTGGTAGAAATATTGGCAGGATCTATCATTTAAATGGTTACAGGTCTTATGAGAAAACCAACCATAAAAGCTAGCTTGAAGGGTAGGAGAGCTCATAAGCCTATAAACCTCACATCAGTCTCTTTTATTACCGATGTGGGACAATTAGATCGTAACATCCCACCACGCTTCGCAGCCCAGGCACCGGTGTGCTGACTGTGCACTAGACCTTTTCTAGTCCCAGGCGAACACTACTATGCTAGTGTCACCACCTATGTACCCACGGGCTGGCTGTACGCTAGACCTTTTCTAGCCCCAAGCGAACACTACAATGCTAATGTCACCACTCGTGGGCGTGGCACGAGAACTTTAAGAAGTGTTAGCTCTGATACTAATTGTTACAGGTCTTATGAGAAAACCAACCACAAAAGCCAGCTTGAAGGTTGGGAGAGCCCATAAGCCTATAAACCTCATATCAGTCTCTTTTATTACTGATGTGGGACAATTAGACCGTAACACATACCTTTCATGATTTCTCCAATAGTGCCCCAGTAACTTTGGTTGCATTTGTTATTTGATTGGTTTAGTTATGTAACCTCAAGAAAATTGCAATGTTTATGTACTCTTATTTTTGCAGGAGGTACATTGCGATGGTGGAAATGTGCCGTGTGGCTGGCAGTAAAGATCAGCTAATTAGCTTGTTACTGCCACTTGCGGAGCATATATTAAACATAATCCTTGTTCACTTTCAGGATGGGTATGCCTTTTTTTCCCCTTTATTTATGCTTTATTTTCTTATTTCCCACATTTGTTAGGTTTGTGCTGTCACTGGGATAAGTGATGTGGGCAAGTATGACTTATATACAACTATGTTTATAATGAAGCATTGTGTCATATTGGAGTTACAATTTTGTTCGATGTTGATTTGATATGTTTTTGCTTTTGAGGATGGATTTTTTTATTTTTATTGGCAGCTCTGCAACATCTGATGCCAGTGTTGCAAGGAAAGCAATTACATATGGTGGAAAGTCGGACTCTGGACAAGCTGTACCTTCATTGTGTGCAAAGCTAGTTCCAACTTTGGAACGGCTTGAGATACTAAATAAGGTATGCAGCTATCCACTTTATTCCTTCATATTCAGTAAGACATCCCAGTACCACGATGAAATCCACCTGATATAACATGGTTTAAACATAATGAAATAAAGTTGTTAATTGACTTGGGTTTGAAGTTGTGGCACAAAGAGGATTATTAGAAATAACTACTTGAATAAAGGTCGCAATTTACATGTATGAGGGTTACAGATTGTGCTGTTACAAAAATCAGTTATACTTGTGTAGTTATTGAAATGATTTTTGGAATGTTTCTAAGTGCCTTCCCAATTCCCATCTTCATGAGGTTAAAAATATTGTTTGATCATATTCAGAAACAGTAAGCATGTTATTTGATTAATTGGAAGTTTCCTCTGTGTTAATCCATCGATCAAAGGTTGTGTATCCAGTTTCTGGTCTTGATTGTTATATTTTAGTGATATTAATATTGTAATATAATGGCGCTTCCAAGCACGTAAAGCAGATCCTACCATTTAAGTGCAAACATCTGTTGCTTTTTCCTCTAATGATGTTTTTCCTTTTGGTGGCTGTTGCTTGTTACAGGATAAAGTGGGCCACAATCTTAAGGTGTTCTGTAGATTAGTTATAGCGCTTAAGGAAATGGCTATCGAGAAGTTGACATCATGAGAATTGTCCATGTGCAACAAGGATTCCTCCTGTGAAAAGATTGTCGGCCATAGTTATTTTGTTCGTGTCACTGTACATCACCTGGCTGTATTAACCTGTAATATTTCAGTTTTGGCTTAAACTGAAATTGTTCAAATTCAGAGCTTTGGTCTTTCGTCGAAATTTTGACGCTGAAAGGAAATGGAGAACTTTGGAGGGAGTTATGTATGTAAATATAATGCTTTTGATTCGTAATTACAGGAGAATCTTTATATAAGCTAAACGTCTGAGAAGAGACCAACAAGAAGCACCCAAAGCTCATATATATTGCACTGAGGCATGTACAAACAGTATGTAGACTAATACATATGTAATTGAGATTCGATTTACAGAAGTTGCGTCTATCAACCTGCAAGAAAAGCTTGTTTCTCATCTGAGAGAGACCCATCAGGTACTTTAGTTTGAAATTTTGAGACGCATGTTTTGGCATGTAAAGGGACCGCAAGGTAGTTTGAAACAAGAATGTCATCACTCTAGGAGCTTTTAGGTAAGCTGGTTTCTGAGGGGCCAGCTCTCTCCACCATGACATCGTAGAGTTGTTTGCCATTCTGTTCATAGCAATAAGAGCACATATCAGATGAGTTGGAAGGAAACAGGTCCAAAACCCGAGTGGGATCTCATTTTATCACTAACATCACAACATATTATCACAAAGCCTTACAAAAATCACCGGAAAGAAGTGCACTTGTCCTTGAGGTTTTGTTTGTGTCTCTTTAAAATACACCAGAATTGGGAAATTTGGCCACCACAGTTCCCAGTTCACAAATGTTGAATATCTGAGAGAAACAATAGGATAAGAAGCCTTATTTTTTATCCATAGAACTTGGGGAAGAGCACACAAACTACTTACTTCCAGCGGTTCTTTCCTCCCACAAACACATTTTCACCTGATTCCTGAAGCTGGTCTCCAATCTTCACTTCCTGCAACCATCAACAACAAACAAGAACAGAATTTGGTTTACATTGTCTTTTTTAACCATCAGAACTAAATTTCATGAGAACATAAGAAGCCCTAGAAACTACATTGGTCGAATGATTCATAACGAAAATGCTCAGAAGATGTTGGCTAAGGAGTGGAATGATTCATCTTCATTCCAGAGATTATAGACAACTAATAACAGGCAAAGAAGATCATTAAAAGATAATAAGAAGAAGGAAAAAGGCATTTAGTACAGATATCAAGTGAACTTACCAGGGCCTCATCATCAAAAACAAATCTCACTCTAGTAGTCTGTAAGCAAGAAACAAAGATTACATTAACGAGAAACAAGTCATCAGCTGATTTGTGGGAAAACAAAGGACAGACTAGAAGATAACAAACACACCGTTTGCAGCACATGATAATCTATGCAACAAAACATAAAGTAAATTTCTTAGAAAGGGTGAATACTGAGGATGAACACCATCTTAGTACTAAGCAAATATATCAATGATTGTATCTGACTAAGTTGTATTATGAAAGATCTAAGCCCAAGCAATGAAGGTTGTCCTTTGACAGCTGAGGAATATCGGCACATCCAACTTTCTAATGCATCCAGATTATGCATTATCAATTACCTGAAACAACAGGAGCAATCCCAGGAGACCAACAGGCGCAGCTGGCAATAGATTATTTGTATAAGTTAAGCCACCAGCTAAACCTGTTTCAACAGAAATTTCACTCTTAAAGAAATGATATTTAATGGTTTCACCTATGAGGAGGAAGATTATATGCTTTCAGTAGTAAATGGAAAGCTTCACTTCTCATAGATTTGGTGTACCTACCAAAGAGACCAAAAATCTTTACAGAATCCGTCAAGAAAGAAGCTCTGCTCTAAGTGCTAAATGAAGTTGTTGAATGTGCATATATTTAAACATGTGAAAAATACTTTGTTCAAGAACCATATACAAAGCAAATGGCTGTTTAATTACATGATTGTTGTTGTCCTCGTTATTCACTATCAAAAAGAAAGAGACCTTTTCTCAAGAAAAAGAAAGAGACCTTATAACAGAATTTATCAGCCTGCAGAATTCCAGTTTCATCCAATTCCATTAAGTAACGTAACTGAATTAAGTTGCATCATATGCAATTCCATTTGTCATTATATAATCCGGAAAAGCTTGCCAAGCACTAACCAAGTAGGACAACTGGTATACGGTAATCTGGGTCGGGAATGACAGTCTCTTTCTTCTGCACTTTCCTTCCAAGCTGAGTCCATGTAACACGAAATAAGCATAAGAATATTAGCAATCTCTGCAGATGAAGTTGGACCCATATCTATAACTCAACAAAGTAGTAAACTTTAATTTATGAAGATCTTAGAACACAAGACAATTCCATAAATTCTTTCCATAGCAGTAGTTCTTCTAAAACCCAGATGAGATAACTAGTAAAATTACAAACTAAAGCATCACAAACCACTGAAGCAACCAAAAGGCTACGTCCACGGATGCTGCTAATTCCTGTCCTCCTAAAACTTTGATTCCCCATTTCTTTCCCATGGAATGAACTCTTGAAGCTCACTAGCAATCCATTCAATTCCCTTTCTGTTTTAAACAAAAGCATCCAGTAAGTCTTGCAAGAGGAATTTGAACATGAAAAGCTTCCAATGGCATGCCCAGCAACGATTTTCAACCTTAGTTCGCAAACTTAATATTCTATATTGTAGAAGCAAACAAAGACGCTATATATTGAGAGACAAAAACTTGATAAATTGTAAACTTGAGTCCAAAGGAACTTACTTTGAGAGGGGAGAAAGCAAACATTGGTAAACAGGGTGCCAACCATCATTTTTGCTTTCTGGTTTTCAAGAAAGATTCGCCTGTTTTTACAAAACTCATGGTGCCAGTTTGCTGCCTAAAATAGTCATTGACCTCAATGCCCTTTTGTCTTGTAACAAGTATTGCAGCAAGCTATAAGAAGAAGGACATTGAAGTAAAATAAATGGGGTGATTGTCTCCATTCTCACAATCGTGACTAAGTGAGCCTTATCTACTACTGAAGTTCTTGTTATCGCCAACAGACGGACACGCCTGAAGAAACACACTTTTAGTATCTCGTGCTATTACTTACGTTCATCTTATCTCTGCACACTCTTTGTTTGCTTTTTCTAATCTGTTGTCAATTCACAAAGGAACCAAGATTCAGATTTAACTTTAAATGGCAAATTCCATATGTTTCACTCCTGTTTGCTCGTTGAAGTCTCCAGACAAACCAGGTGCGGACATTTCTAATCTATTTGTTTAAGATTGATGTCGGGTTGCTTTCTGCTTTACGCTTCCTATGATTTTGGATTGTTTCGTAGTTCATGCTACCAAATTTTATTACTCTTTATGGGTCATTCTAGGATCGGTACTTCTTGGGGACTCGGCCGCTGGACGGGTTGTTCGGGTAAACAGAGCTTTTCAAAGCTCAAAGAGTTATCAATTTCAGTCCTTGGAAGTCAAGGTGGGTGATTGCTATCTTATACCCTTACTTGCTTAGTTCTTAGTAGAGGGCTAGGGTCCAACTTGTTTGTTGTGGGAAACGTGGCCTGGTTGGAGCGAGTACTCGCTAGTTGTCTGACCCCCATTTCCTATCTTACAATGAGCTGCATTCATTTCAAAATATTAACAAATTTGTAGAGGTTTGTATCATATAGATTGAAAACATATTGTCTTCATAAACTTGGTTGATGAATGAAAATGCTTGAATATGTTTTTTTTTCGAAAAGTAGAATGCTTGGATATGTATTATAACCCATATGTGATGAATGCATATGTACTAAATGAACATTTACAAATAATTTAGGTTGTTGTTTCGGGACGAGTTTTGTTTCTTTTCTATTTCTGCTCATTCTTGTCAGTGCAGATAATCCTTTTGGACCTAAAGATATGTACTTTTAAGCGAGCTTGTCAAACACATGGCTGAAAGCTTTGTTGAAATCGTAAATGTGAATGCATGGCTTAACAGAACTTAATATCTTGTCAAAGGAATGCCCTTTAAAACAAGTGGAATGAGATGGTTTACTGCTGTGAACACTCTTGTTTTGTGCTTATGAAGATGGATGGACCAAGTATTCAAATAAACTAATATCGTCACGTCCTTTCTCCCTCCAAAAAAAGTCGTTTTTTGCTCAGTTCAAGAGCTGGAGATAGGGTGTCAGTTATTCTGGAAAGCTCACCCTGATTAGAATTGAAAGTAAAGCACAGATGGCTATTTATATAAACAAATGCTGACACATATGCATCCTATCAACTGAGCATAGTAGAGCCTCATTATGTTCTTTCTTCTTTCTGAAGCATTTTTTCTTGAGATTCACTTTTGGTTTTGGTTGACAGGCTGCAAACACTAACCAAAGCAGTAAACCAAATAGCATAGTGTGCTCTAACTGTGATGGAAATGGTAAGAACAAAGTTATTTACTTAAGAGTTCCCGAATATTTTCAATACATTTTTCTGTCATCTCTTGATGGTTGTGCAACAGTTACCTTGCTGTTTATGGTCCTTTAGAAGGACTTTCATTTACATTCTTTTTGAGTTAGGCTGAATAGCTACGTATTTTTACGTTGCTACATGAATCTGTTTTGGAATCTGAATACAATTTTCTTTCTTACAATGATTTTGCTTTCCACATGTCTTGAAATTTGTACGAGGGAACTTATTTTCTTTTCCTTGGTGATTTTAGCATTGCCAATGAACTGTTTAATGCAATTAAAGCTTTGAAATTGGTCGCATAACAAAGAAGAATTTCCTGGTGGCATCATGGTACACAAAATATTTAACGTTATTCTCAGAGCTTGCTTACTGAACCATTTGTTTAGTTGAGGTAATGTATAGGTGCATTCAGATTACTGCAGAACATCATTTTCAGAAGCCTGATTTATAAATTTTGTATAGTCCTTAACTGTCACTTACACAAACACGCATGTACAACATATATGGTTGAGTTATAAACTTTTGTCCATTCTGAATTTCTAATTCTGCGAAGAAAAACTTGCACTTTATGTTAAACTACCAGGTGCTGTACAATGTTCTCAATGTAAAGGCACAGGAGTTAACTCTGTGGACCACTTCAATGGACAATTCAAGGCTGGAGGAATATGCTGGCTTTGCAGGTACGGCTACCTTCTATTCCAGCTATTATACATCTGGCATTGTTTTATAGTCTCATATCATCTTGAAAATAGCACAGCACTGGGTCTTCAGATTTATTTTTCATATAAAAAACATTCACAACTGATATAACTTAAACAATATAATGGTAGGTTCAGCGTCCATTTCCACCATTTCTAACTTATATGATGATGGCATATATTTTACATTGATAAATGATTCAGTATCCAACTCCTGCAACTCTGTATTTCTGTGCAGAGGAAAAAGGGACATGTTGTGTGGGGATTGTAATGGAGCTGGCTTTCTTGGTGGATTCATGAGCACAATGGATGATTGAAATTATATGGGAATTCATCCTTTGAGTTAGTTATGTTGATCCTCTCATCTGCTTGCTGGATTACTGCCACCTTGTGTCAAAAATGGCAATGCCATGCAACATATGAGAGAGTTTGAAATTTTTGTACTTCAAGTGTGACTTTGAGAAGTCCTTTCGCTTAATTGTGGCATCCACAAGTTTTCAGTAAAACATCGCCACGATCTCATGTTCGTTTCGTCTACATTTTCTGAATAATGCAGAAATGAGCTGAACTCTCTGATATGTACTCTTCTTTGTGGCGGTAACACCTACTAATGACTCAATTCTCAACCACAAATGAAATCCAACATAGTAATAACAGATAATGCGACCCTTACATGATATAATACTAAGTTCAGTTATATTTAGGATGAAGTTCCAGAGCATAAGGAGAAACATGCAAAGCATCAAGTTTATAGCCAATCATCAATCCTGTTCACCTGAAACATATCCACATGCAGAGAAAAAGGAGAAACGAGCCATATAATCCTAGCAACTTGATAACTAAAGAATAGGTGTTGTGCTGTTTCGATTTCTTACATTAGAGAAACACAAGGAAGTGTGGGTGATTGAAAATGAGAACAAGGATACAGAATTTCATTTAGTATACAAAGGATTCAACTTCTAGATAAATAATAATAATCACATTAAAATTTTGATCGGATTATTACTGATACAATGATATATTAAAACTGGAACATTAGTTTAAGGATGTTCTATCTCCGCACATTTCGTTTATCATATTGCAACGTTACAATTAGAGAGTTGCTCTGCTTAGACTTTGCCAAGGCTCTCAATATTACATCACTCTGATTTTTCGTAGAACTTATGAACTAATATTGAAACTAGAAACTTGTATATATGGATATGATTCTGTCATACAGAACTCAAACAACTTGTGCTGAGATAGGAGAAAGCTCACTCAACGTCATTTAAAGCATATTACACCTATGTCAGTATCTGAGACATGGATACAACATCATCCATTATGTGCGAAGGAACAAAAACAGAGTAAAAAGAGATGATACTGTTTCCCTTAACATAGTACCATTACCTAAGATTTAGCTACTTGTTCCATGATAGGAACTTTCTTCCAAGTATTATCTTCCAACCCACTTAATTCCAGTGGAGGCAACGAGAAAACACTAACAGTTGAGCTCCCGCTCCGAATTTCTTGCAAAACCCGCAAAGCTGATATGGTGCTCTTCATATACAAACTCTCCATGTGCTCAATTTCTGCAAGTTCCTTGGGTACTCTGCTCAGGCCATCATCCTTGGTATTGGCAGAAGTTGAGGGATAACACCCTTCATCTCCCTTCGCAACTTCAACTGAAGATGCTGGTTCTCTCATGGGGAAGAGGCGGTCAAGCATTGTCTCACATTCTTTAACAAGCTTGTATAGCAAATCGGTGGTGAAGAATGGCTGCTGCAAAACCCTTTGTATGAAGGGTAAGCGAATAAGAGCACCAGTTCTTTTGTCGTACTTCTTCAGTATCTTCACCAATCCTGCTAAAAGGCCAAAAAATAAACGAAAAGTTACTATCCAAATCAAGTCAAGTTTTAAATTTAGACACTTCCCACATAAACCTGTCCAAGACAGTACCTGTATAGTTGAGGGCACTGTAGTTCTCCAGCAAAACCATCTCCCCGTGGAAGTCTACAATCTCCTTCCGAATCTTAATCATCTCTTCATTAGAATCCTTGGCCTTTGCCACCCCATCCTGCAATTCCTGCACCAAAGTTATAGACTTTTGAGTTTCCATTCTACATTACTAACGACTTGAACTGAATTTCTGTACAAGACATCATGCTTCAAGTAATCAAGTTGTGAGAGTGTTTAGAATATACGAAACCAAAGGCACGATACACAGACAATGAGTGCGTGCCGGTTGTATGTTAAATCACCTAACACCTGGCAAAATCCTATTGGTAAAATCAGTAACGGCTTTTAACTACCCCTTACGTTGACACTTGCTCAATCCTTACGACGTCGTTGTACTCGGGCTGTAACCGTTTTCTTCTTTAAAAAATGCCTCCGATTAAACACTTTTTTCCCGGAAACGAAACAACATATCGCAACCGTTTTAACCCCAAAAAGAGAGAGAGAGAGAGACAGAGAAGAGGTACGTACCTTCAATCTGATGATGTACTCTTCCTCCTTCTCCATGAAAAAGGCGTTGAATTTCTCGAGCTCATCCTCCAACAGCCTAATGAAATTGATCTCCTCTTCCGTCATTCCTTTTTTACTGTCAGCCGCGTCCAATCTGGGGCGCTTTCCAGGGCGCTCCTTGTGAGGGTCCAGGAGCTTCAGTCGCTTCTTTAGCTCCTTATAAGATAAGAACTTGTCGCGCCACTCGGGCAACGTCTCTTCAATCTGGTTGCTAAGGCTTTTCCCGAACTTCATGATCTTTACAAGATAGTGGCAGTATAATTTGTTTGCAAGAGGAACGGGTGTTTGGTTAGCGAGAAAATGATTGAAAAAAAAGTGTCGTGCGAAAAAGCGAGGGAGGGAGGGAGAGAGAGAGAGACTGTAGGGGTTGGATTGGTATAAATAATAATTATAAGAAGAGAGAAGGAATATTCGGGAGGGTAGTATTGGAATATCCGTTTGTGCTGTGGAGAGTGGAGAGTATATCTCTGGTTTTATTCCTTTTGGAGAGAGATGATAAGAGCGAAAGAGACTACTTGTCTATCTTTCTTTTTTATTATTTATTCATTATCAAACTGACACGTGGTAATCTTTTTAAATTGTTAATAAAGTAATAAAATATATTAAATATTATTGATATTATTTAAACGAAAATTTTGTTATAGGTTGAATTATATTTAGTTAATTTAAATTAAATTAATTCGTTATTTTGTAATATTTAATTAATTTATGTATAATATTGATATTATTTATATTTTACCTTTATTTTTTAAACAGTAATTAGAAATAAGATTGCGTACTATTAGACCTTCCTAAATTTTCCTATCAATGACATTTATATTAAATTAACCTAGCGTTAATTTTTTAAACAGGTTTGAAAACTTTAAAAATTAAGAAATTTATGAAAATGACTCACCATACTTATGTAAAACTATATGTTTTTAATTAAATATTTAATAAAAAGTTATTAGAGCTTTTATTTCGTAAATATATACATTTTAAACAAATGAACAGCTTCAACTTAAAAGAAGTGAAGTTTGCTAATCAATCACGAAAGGTATAATTCCAATGGCATTAGAGAATATCCACAAACTATGCTTTTCTTTTGACCATTATAGGCTCCAAAATGGTCCCTCTAAAGTTGATAAATTATTCTTGGGTCCTTCGCAAAGTCAACCAAAATGGTTTAATGGAGTAGAATTGGGAGTGTAGTGTAGATGTTTCCAAGACTGGCAGATCCTGGAGGAATATTCTTTATATATATATATATAGAACTGAAATGAAACAAACAAGCCAACGACTAAAACCAACCCCAATCAAGTGCGGCTCAAAAAGGGCAGGGACTAAGAATCTTATATTGATAAAATAATTATTGTATAATATTTTAAATTAAATTTATTTTAAATTAAGAATTTTTTTTACTTTCAGTTTAAAAATTTTGATTGATATTAGACCGCTATAAAATTGACTAAAGATTTAATAAAATTAAAAAATTTAAAATATGACTGAAAAAGAATGTATTTACTTATCGAATAATTTAAAGTTTAATTAAAAAATTATTATAAATAAATAAATAAATAAATTTATAAGAACTTGTTAATTTTCAAAATTAATAAATTGATTAATTTTTTACAATAAAAATTACTAACGTAAAACAAATTGAAATTTAAAAATGGAACTAAAAAATTAAACTATTCAAAAAATTTAATATTAAATCGAT
>JAOQMP010000007.1:33030944-33056137 GCA_027563575.1 Erythroxylum pedicellare
GGGGAATATATGTCGGCCTATCTTTATATTTGTATGCAACTTCTTTCAATTGCGGTAGATCTTTTCATACAAAAGATCTTTAATATCAATTGCAAGAAATCATACATGAAATAATATGCCAACAATATTAATTCAAGAAAAATTAAGAACACATAATTGAATCTCAATGAAAATAAAAACATAATTGAATCTCAACGAAACTAAGGAATGAATTAAGTTAAAATAAAATCATCACATCTATCATAACTAATCCAAGTACTCAAAAAATATATTTAGTTCATAATCATACGTCAAGACTAAAAAAAAACTAAAAGAGTCAAAATGAGATACCTTTTAATCTTCATGAAATGCACTCCAAATATGTTCCTTTTCTTTTTCTTCATTATTTCTATCATGTTATGTTATTAATGTGTCTTTTCTTAAGCCTCCCTTAAGCCTCCTATGAACCTCTTTTGTCCTCTCTTTGTTTTCTCTTCATTTTTTCCTTTTATAGATCGAATTAGGGTTTTTAGAGAGGAAAAATTCAGCCAAACGTTCATTTGCATGATTGTATCCCTTAATCTTGCTTCAATTCTTTGAAAATCAAGAAGAAACATAGTCTCAAAGAGCTACACTTTTATGTCCACCTCCACAAGGTTGTGTCCCTCAAGGATAACTTTAATCTTTGACTTTTCTACCTTTATTCCTTTCAATTTTGGCTCCTTCAGACCCATGAAGGCAATTAAGACATAAAAACATAACACGAACATATTAAATACTAAAAACAATAAAAACTCTCAAATAAACAAACAAAATGCATTAAATATGGGATTAGAAATATAATATGTTTTGCATTTATCAAACTCCCCTATACTTAAGCATTTTCTTATCCTCAAGAAAATCAATTTATTAATCTTAGATTAATAAGAAACAACTCTGGGAAAGAATTAAACAAGTCGAAGATATCCATCAAGATTCTCTATTATTCATTTAGTTATAAAGCTTATTAAATTGTTAAGCACTTAGTTACTTGTATCAAATTATAAATCAATCTAATTCACTCCACAATTCTTTAAATTTCAGCTCACTTCATACCATTCCACTTAATTAATAAAATGAATTTATATGAGAAAAATGTTAAAACCTTTAAACAATTTTATACCCTTTGTTAGAAACACCAAATGTAAACAACATAAGAGTATTTAGAAGTTTGTTTGAAAAGTTACCTAGCTTTTTGACATGAGAGTAAACACCTTGTCACAAATACCACAAGTTACTTAACTATATCACTATCTCCATCCTTTAACTTTGACCTTTTTGTTAGTACAAAGCTAGGATGATGAAATTATTTATGCTTATTTATTCATATACTACTATTTTTATTTTTATTATTTTTATATATGTGTGATGCAATAAAATGCTCAGAAAGAATTCACATTTAATTTAATTTATGTAAAAATTATACATAAATTATTATAATATAAATTAAGTATCCATTTTTAAAATTAATGAGCTAAATTAAAATCCAACTTAATCATATAAACTTATAATGAACCATATTGATCAACATCCTCTAAAACAATTCTTAAATTGTTCATTATTATGCTAATTATAACAAAATTGACAAGTTTGACTATTAAGTCTACGCCCCATATTTAAGTTATAAATTGTCATCAGTGTATAAAACATGCAAAAAAAATGAAAATTATAAAAAAAGGAGGAGGTCAGGATACTCCCCTGATAGCAAAAGATTTCTAGCCTTATCGAATGTTATTAACATCCCTCCAATACCAGTTAAATCTTTTTTGCTGTAAAGGTTAATGTCGTAACCTGTGGAACTCCATCAAATCTCAAGTAAAAAATTAGGACCATCAAACAAAAAATCCTACAAATTACTTAATCAAAACAAAAACCTAATTAGTGGGTTACCTTCTTACCAACACTTCTTTATGAGTTTTGTACTTGGACTTCTTAGCAAGACCTTCTTAAACCTAAATCTATAATCAGCGGCCTGCTTATACCCTTTTCCCATGTAAAGGCTCATTAGCCTACAAACAAACCATATGTTGCAAGATAATAAGGACATAAGGTCAAATTAATAAAACCTATTAACTTTATTAATGTCCTTTTTAGTAACTAATTATCAATATAACAAGGAATATCAAAACCCTCTAGATCTTCAATTGACTTCGAAAGTTTATTGTGTGAAAAGTAGGATCCTTCTATAATTAAGAAGACTATTGATAGTTCCTCAATAGCCTCCTTATTTAGCTTCTCCTCTTTATCTTTCTTTATCTCATCTTTCTTATCTTCTTAAACAACAACTTCCTTCATGTCTTCTTCCTCTATCTTCTGTCATCTCTTCTGCTATCTATTCTTAAATTAAATCTTCCTCTTTTTCTTCAACATCTAGCTCCTCTCCGCTTTGTAAAGTTATTATATCCATATGTTCCCTCATATTTATATTAGTTTATTTAAATACAAAACTTGACTCATTGCTTATATGGAGGAAAGCCTCCATGAATGCAATGAATTTTATAAAAGCATCTTCAAGATGTTGATACTCGTCTTACTTTTGTTGTTGTAGAAGTTGTGAAGCATAATCATTCCATGTACATTCGTAATAATTACTCCACTCTAGATTATACTTATTCTCATATGGGGTATTTTTAGGCCATTTATACATTCAAATTTGATGCTTTCGCATGTAGTCTAGTGTTTGGCATTCATAATTAGGGTGATCAACCCCACAAATGTCACAACATGCCATGAATGTCGATTGAGCTTTTGCATATATGTCATCATGCCTTTTATATAGGATGTCTTAAGGCCACTTTTATATTTAAAATGTGTATTCCCACATATAGTCTAGTGCTTAACATTCATGATTAGGGTGATTGCCCCCAGAAATGTCACAAAGCCATTTATGCATGCAAAATGGCAATTCCCACTTATATGGTTCCTGAAATTCTTGAATAGGGTGATTAACCCCACAAATGCCATAAAGCCTAATATAGTCCCCTTAAAAATACTATCCTCTCCATCCTTCCATTGTGTTTGGTGGCTATAATAATGACTACCCAAATCCTGAAAATAAGCTACAAATATAAGATCAAGAAAGAGAATTATAAGGATAATCAAATAAATGCAGAAATAAAAGAAACAGAAACTACCTAAAAATGACTAGACTAAAAAACATGTTTTCCTAATATTGTAGTCCTTGACAAAACTATTAACAACTAATCCTTGTTTGATTAACTGAAATCCTTTTCTAGTTAAAACCACTAGGATTATATTAATTGATTATAGAATTTTAATACTAGGTTTGACCCTAATCTAAAGGTTTTATGTCATCCTATCATTGGGTTTATACAACTCTTTTCAATTATGGTAAATTTATTCATACGAAATGATTCAATTCAATAATCAAAACACATAATTAAATCTTAATGAAACTAAAGAGTGAATTAAATTAAAATAAAATCACTACAACGTCTATCCCAGGGGTCATCTAATTTAAGTGCCAATAAAATTTTAGTTCATAATTATAACACCAAAAATAACAAGAACAACTATGATGAGATACCTTTTAATGTTCATGAAATCCACTTTAAATTGATGGAAGTACACTTCAAATATGTTTCTTTTCTTGTTCTTTATTCTTTCTATCATTCTAGGTCATCAATATATGTTTTTATAAGCATCCTTTAAGCCTTCTATAAACTCCTTTTGACCTCTCTCTATTTTCTCTTAGTTTTTCCATTTTATAGATCAAAATTAGGGTTTCTAGAGTGGACATGGTCACGCACATGATCATATGCATGATCATGTCCCTCAATCTTGCTTCAATTCTTCAAAAATCGCAAAAAAACATAGTCATAGTCATGGTCATATCTAATTCCACATGGTCATTTCCCTTATGGATAACTTCAATAGTTCACTTTTTACATCGATTATGTCTAATTTATGCTCTTTTTGACCCATGAAGGCAATTAATACTTATATGAGATCAAAAATATAGTCTATTTAGCATTTATCATCTTTTTACCTTATTTCTTATATTAGAAAATTTAAGTTATAAAAATCCATCATCATTAACGTATTAAACCTGGGAGTTTTTTCTTCTTCCCTTGTCTTTTATTTCTTTCCTCAATGCTTTTATTGTGTCCTTTTATTTTAATTTTTTTGCATAAATGGTCGTCTCTTTTTTCTTCTATTAGTTCCCTTCTTAATAGAGCTACCATAACTTCTTAAGTTATAATCTACATCTTCTAAGTGTACGCATTTCTAGGAACTAACATAAACCTCTCAATATTTCTAAATATTTTTATATGAAATTCTATAGCAAATCAATTGGCTTTAATCTATTTCCAAAGGCTACTATAGGAACCCTTGCATCTAAGTTTGAAATTTGAGCAATGTCAAAGATGAAATATTGTAAGTAATTCCTAAGAATTACCGCATGCCTTTGAGTGATGTATATCATATAGGATCAAACCTTTGGCCAATACTAGTGTTTATGGAATATGAATAAACTTTATAATCAATTTTTGGAAGGAATAAATTAAAGTTAGATGCAAAAACTAAAGCTAAAATCTCATCACACTTGTGAGAGCTGAAAAGAAGGCCATGTATTTTATGCCATTATTTGTACCTTTTGGTTTATGCCCTATAGCCAATCCGTTGGTTGTCGTTTGGTGACAAAATAATTTAAAGGCATTATTTATCTTGTAAATATTTAGAAGTATATGATAAAGTACATAAGATAATTATAAAATTATGATGAGATTATAATTATGATATTCATATTACATTTATGTATTATCCCTAAATTGTTCCTAGTTATTGTTTTATTAGGACTAGGCATTAATAGAACTTTAAAAGGATAGAACATGTTTTGTCTTTCCTTATGAAAGAAGTAGTTGATCTCATAGACTAAAGTATAGAGATACTCAAATAAACGTGTGGGTGCTTGTTAGAGAACAACTTCACTAAATTGACCTCAAATGAGAAATCTGTTTGGACCATTACTTTTATGTCTATGGAAATTGTCATTGTGATGATTGTATAAGTGATCCTTTGACTTGAGGTCTCCAAAGTTATCTTGTATAAGGATTGTTATGTTTTGATACAACTTATGATCTATTCTACTCAAGGGCAGTTTAGTCGATAGTTATTAGATGTAATATAAACTATGTAAAAGTAGTTGTGTGATTAAGATGGGATTCATCACCCTAAAGTAATTAAGGAGAATGTTGTATTCTTCTCGATTAGTATTGATTCAAGAAATTATTGACCAAGGTGGAATGACGCTTTGTAAATACTTTATAGGTGGACTCAAAATAGAATAGGCATTAATTCCACGCTTTATGTTTAATTAGAAGATTGTATGACGAAAGGATTAAATTATATAGAAAAACAATGCATGGAAAATTTAGTCAGAACCATTTTAACATTCCTAAATATTTGGATGGTCATGATGTGTTGCTAGATTTCAATCTTGATCTACGAATATAAATTGTTTATTTATATAATTAAATATAAATTAAAGAGTTTAATTTATCTAATATAAAGATAATTTAATCAAGTTGGAATTAATTGTAAAGTTTGAGAAACTTTATGATTAAATATGAGATATTTAATAAATATGGATCAATATGACATATTGGATCTTATTTGGGCATATTGGTATTTAATTAGAATTATTTGTAATTCTAATTAAAGTTTAATTGAAATTAGAATTTAATTTCATATAAATTACTGAAATGTCCAAAACTTATTATAAATAAGCTTAAGCTCTAATAGAGCTAGCACTTTTTACTTAACCCTCTCTGTAAGAGATATAGAGTTCTCTCAACCTATTTTGTGAATACCGCTAAAGGTTAGATGCTTGTGCAATTATGGTAGTTGAGATGGACAGATTTTAGAAACAATTCAAGGGATGTGATAACATTATGATCAAGATTTGGAATAAGGTACGGATTAAGATTTATGATTTATTATGATTTAATTGTTAATTATTTTATATAATTAAAGTGATCTTAGTTTTCAGGAAACCAAAATACAAAAAAGTTTTGTAATTATTCCTCTATCGTTAGGATTAGATCCCATCCTGATTTCCAATAGCACTATATAAGTCTATTAGCTCCCTATGCTTATAAATATGACCAGTTTTGAATCCCTTCATAGATATCTAGATTAGGTATCTTAAAGTAAAGTAATAATGGCTTTGCTAATATCTTTGAAATAAAGGGGCTCTCCCAAATCAAAATTGCCCCCCATATGTTGATTATAGGGTTTCTTTTTAAAGTAGAGGGTCATTGTGAGTGAGGTAAATTAGGGATATTGGTGAAACTCCTTTCAAAAGTGAGTTGAGGAGTGTGATCTTATTGTCTATTTTATATGAGCATATTAAGTTATTACTACAATAGCATCATTATTTAGATTGTTCATATGGGTGCATGGATGGAGTAGGGTAATGGAGACGAGTGCTTCCTTAAGCATCCATTTGTTTACTTTAATAAATAGTTTGGATTTGTAAATGATTATTCGAGTGGGAACTATAGATGTTAAATAATGTTATATGAAATTTGAATAGGTTAAAAATTCTTGTTTGGGCTAATAAGATAGTAAAAAGATAGTGTTAGAAGTGTCGAAGTTACTTCTGTGAATTACTCTAATGCTTGAAATAATAAATTGGAATAATTATTGCTATTTTTTGCTGTCTTTTAGGAATCCATACACTAAGTTATGATTCCTAATATTTTACTCATTTTTACTTAGTTCTTTTCCATGTTTTTCTCAAGTTTTCATTACAAAGTTTTGTATTTAAGCAAGCTTAACATATGAAATAAGAATAATAAGTTCTCTGCCCATTTTCTGTTAATATCTGTTCTTTCTTTATTTCCTTGAAAATGGTTCTAGAGCACTTTTCTTAAGGAACCTACAACTAATAGTTTTCTATGATTTAAAATCTCCTTTCATTACACTCTTGCATCACTTGTCTTCAATGATGAAGGCTATCACATCTAGGCAACTAGGGTGGATGCACATCTAGAGGCAAATGATCTCTGGGAAGCTATTAAGGAGGACTACAAATTTCCTTCCTTACCTACAAATGTAACTATGGCACATATTAAGAATCACAAGAAGAAGAAAACAAGAAAGTATAAGGGTAAAGCTACATTATGTTTTACAATCTCACCATAAATCTTTATTAGGATTAAGACATTGAAAGTAGCATTTGAGGTCTGGAATTTTCTGAAAAAGAAATTTGAAGGAGATGAAAGAATCAAAGGAATGTAGGTTTTTAATTTGATAAGAGAATTTAACATTCAAAAGAAAAAGGATTCGTATATTTTCAAAGAGTATTTTGACAGAATACTCAACATTACCAAGAAAGTAAGATTACTTGGGTATGAATTTCATAATTCTAGATTGGTTTATAAAATTTTTGTAATAGTTCCTAAAAGGTTTAAAGCAACCATTTCCTCATCAGAAAACACTAAGGATTTGTTAAAGATTAGTTTGGCAGAATTATTAAATGCCTTGTAGGCTCTGGAACAATGAAGGTTCATAAAGGTTTGAAGGTTCTATTTAATGGGCACTACCAAACAATGTGCAAACAAACCAAGAAGGAAATTGGGAAAAGAAGAAGAATAAGAAGGAATCCTTGAGGACAAATTCTGCTAATACAAGAGGAGGAAGAAAAAATGAGTATCCTCCTTATAAAAATTATGGAATTAAGGGTATTAAAGGTCATCCACCCTTCTAATGTTGAAGAAAACCTAGTGCTCAGTGTCAGAAGTGTTAGAAAATGGGCACCACTATAAAATTTTTAAGTGAAAGGATAAGACTCAAGTTAATTCGCAGCAAAAAATGTTGCTCAATTGCAAACCAGTAAAAGGAAGACTAACTCTTTGTAGCATCTTGTTTTGCAACTAGTAGCTTAAATGAAAAATAGCTTATAGATAATGGATGTACCAACCATATGTCATTTGATCGTGATATTTTCAAAGAGCTAGATACATTATTTATTTCCAAAAGGAAGATTGCTAATGGAGAATACATGGCTATCAAAGGGAAAGGAACTATAGCAATTGAAAGTTTCTCAAGTGCAGAATTGACTAAGAATGTATTATTTATGCCTGATATTAATCAAATTTTATTAACAATGTGGGACAACTACTTAAAGAAGACTTCAAATTCATCTTTGAAGGTAATCAATGCTTGATTAAAGATATAATAGATGAAGAAATGTTTAAAGTTAAAATGAAGTGCAAGAACTTTTCTCTTGATCCATTATAGGAGGAGTAGGCAGCTTATTCTATAGTTGTTAGATCCTGGAACAAAAGATTAGGCCATTTCCACCATACTATAGTGTCGAACTTGCAAAGAAAAGAGCTTGCTCAAAGGATGTCTCAACTAGAATCAGAATTAGAAGGTTGCAAGGCTTATCAATGTAGCAAGCAAGCAAGAGTTCCATTTTAAAAATCTTTTTAGAGAGCAACATAGAAGTTGCAACTTATCCACACTAATCTTGCAAGACCTCAGAGAACTCCTTTAATAAGGGGAGTAAATATTGCATAATCTTTATTGATAATTTCACTCCTATGTGTTAAATTTATTTTCTCATATTTAAATCTGAAGTTGCAGGCATTTTTTGCAGATTTAAGTAATGGATTAAGAATCAAAGTGGTTGTACCATTCAAATATTAAGATATGATAATGGCAAGGAGTCTACTTTATATCAATTCAATCAATTTTGTGAGGAAGCTGGCATTGAGCATCAACTGGCAACCCAACACACTCTATAGCAAAATAGAGTGAGTCAAAGGAAGAACAAAACCATCTTTGAGATGACAAGATGTATGCTGCATGAGAAAGACTTGCATAAGGCATATTGGGTATAAGAAACAAAGATAGCTATGTTCTTGCTAAACAAACTTCCTATAAAGTTTGTGAATGGAAAGACTCCTTTTGAGGCATGGCATGAGTTCAGACCTAATATGAAAAATATAAAAATATTTGGTTGTTTGTGTTTTACTTACATGCTACAAATCAAGAGGGATAAAGTTGATGAAAAGGTTAAACTTGACATTTTTATAGGCTACAGCAATTGCTCTAAATCTTATAGAATTTTTTAGACTCGATATGGAAAAATCCTAATAAGCAAAGATGTAGTGTTTATGGAGGATGAAAAGTAGAGCTATAAATTAGAAAAGGAAAAAGGAAAAAGGAAAAAGCTCCAATCAATTATAGCCCAACGAAGATAATGTTGATGACTTACCTATTAAAGTAACCAGATCATTTGCAATCATTTATGTAAAATGTAACGTAGCAATAATGGAAACAGTTGGAGTTCAAAAAGTGATGCAAGATAGAAAGTTTCTTTCATCCATGAAAGAGGAGCTAAGCATGATTAAGAAGAATAACACATAGCAGCTTGTTCAAAGGACTTCAAATAAAAAGGTCACTAGAGTTAAATGGGTTTGTAAAACAAAACTTAATGCTGATGGGTTAGTAAATAAGCACTGATAGATGCATGTTTGACTATATTTTTGCACCCATATTTAATGTACTTTGCTTGATATTCTATACTTTTGTTGTATATTTGGTTCTTAATTTGCTTCATGTGTGTATACATATTATAATTGCCTTTATAGACTTAAAGGAGAAGAATTTGGATGAAAACATGGTGTAAAATGAAGATTTGATGTACAAAAAAGATGTATGGCTATGCATTTCTCTCAGTCTATGCACTTTCACAGTTTTTGGGCATTTTGGTTATGCATGGTCTGATGCACGTCTATGCGTTAGCCCGTGCATCTCCCAAAACCTTAAATTTTACTATAAAAAGATGTTTTTGGGAGCATATGAAGATAGTAGACTTAAAGAGGCAATCCCAGACAGGAAGATCATTCTCAAGGGGCGATTTTGGTACATAGAAGTGGAAAACACAAAGAAATCATGGAACGATCCATCAGAATACAAAATCAAATCTTTACGTTTTAAGAATACTCGATAGAAGACAACAGTGAGATTTAGAATTATGATCTCATTGTTTTCAATTTGTTAGTCTTTCTATTTATGTTTGATTTGGTATTTGATAATGTGTAACTAAATGTCTTGTTAGTGTTTAGGTTAGATGAACCCTAAGTTGATACTTTAATATATTTTGATTATTTTATTAATGAAATTGGGATAATTGATATATTGTGATTCGATTACGTGTTTAATATATGTTTTAATAGACCCAGGAATACTATATCATAGTCTAATTTCATACATAGAGATTAAGAACCCCTATGTTTGAATAGATCTACTATAATTGGAAGGAGTCCATTACAACCTTAAAGACAGGATGATATAAATCTTCTAGATTAGGGTAAAACCTAATAGAGGGATTCATAAATTAGTAAAGCAATTCTATAAACTTTAACCTAAGTAATTCGGTTGAAAACTTTAAGATTAGTTGCTAGTAGACTCAAGGTTAGCTATTAGCATATCATAGGAATCTCCATAGTCTAATAAATTAATAAAAAATTGAGAAATAAAAGATCAATATGTTAAGAGTTTAGGGGGATTCGAAACCCAGATAATAACTATTTGATATGAGTAATTTTCTAAGTGAAATCTTAATTCTCTGTTCAATATTGTTACCTATTTTATTTTACTTTCTTTAGTTTTATTTTCTTTATTAAAATCTAAAATTAATCCATAGGCTAGATAATAATAAAAAGGTAATTACTAGTACTCATTGTCCTTGTGAGATTGACACGTACATACCGGTACTAACTACAGTTATGTCGTGCACTTGCGGTAGTACATAATTGACTATACATGCCAGTACTAACTACAACTATGTCATGCTTTTATGGTAGTACATAATTGACCAACTCATACAATAAGTTAATCAAGTTTTTAGCATCATTGCTTAGGATAATGATATTAGGAAAACCTCTATGTTATTACTTTAGCCATTTTTCTTTATTTTTATTTTATTTTGTTATATTTTTCTTTCTATTTTTTATTTTAGTTGAGATTTTTTATTTATTTCTTATTATATTTTATTGTAATTGTGGCTTATTCATTTAATTATCTTTTGAAATTCTCTACTTGATCTTGAGTTTGTGGTTTATTGTAGGATTTAAAATTCATTATTATATCGACATTCATAATGGAAGGATGGAATAGACAGTAATTTTATAGGAGCCAAAATACATCTTCACAATCTATATCATCATCAAATGAGAGAGAAAGGTGTAATATGTTTTTGGAGGTTCAATCGATATCTAGACCATGTCTTGCCATTGGTGGGAGTTATCACTATAATCATGAAGGTCGAACATCAGCATTTATATGGGAGTAGCTGAGCATGTACAACCAACCTCAAAGTGCACTATATGAGAATGACTATAATTTAGAATGAAGCAACTCTTACACCTATGGATGGAACAGTTATGCTGTAGTTGGATATTTATGACACCAAGCACCTCTAATTAACGAGCCAACTCTAGAAGATATGATGATTGATTTCATTCAAGAATCAATCATGAAGCATCAAGAAACAGAGGCTTGTATACAACATATGGTGAATTAGATGGGCTAAATGGTGGAGATAATTTCTTAATGAGATGTAAAGGAGTATGCCCAATTCAAATGAAACTGATGTTGTCTACCTAGAGGCAATCACCCTTAGGAGTGGAAACGAGCTTCTAGAAGAAGATGAAGAAGAAGAAGAGGATGCAAGTCTTAGAGATAAATTAATGGAAATCCTTACTGAAATGAAAGCTAATTGACTCGAATTTGAGAGTAAAGATAAGACAAAGGTTAGCTTTGTTAATGGATGATGGACATTCTAAGAAGAAATTCCTCAAGAAAAAGATGAAGAAATCTCCATCCAAGAAGATAAACTAGAAAAGGGTCAAGAAATAATTGAATAAGATGAGCTAAAAAACCTCCATCTAAGAAGAAGAAGAAGAAGAGTGGACAGAGGTGGTTGAGGAAGAACAGGTGGAGGAACCAAGTATGGAAACTACTAATGAGGTGTTGGCAGTAACCTTAAGTATGAAGGTTCTCACTTCCTCAAAAACAAATTGTTCGAGTTAGTTGATGATTCATGGAGTTTTGTTATCCCTTATTTTATTAACATTTTGTCATTTAAAAGGGCATTAATGCATGTGATTGGATTGATTAATTTTATAAATTATGTCTTGATGATTATCTTACAACAAGTAGCTTATTTACAAGCTACGAAACTGCTTTGTAGAGAAAAGAGTGAAAGTAAGCCCCTAATTATTGATCCAAGATGACATTAAACGTGCAAGCACGTCAACCTATTGACGTTAAAGAATCGCTCTATGGGAGGTAACCCATGAGTTAGTTTTACTTTTATTTCAATTCCTTTTTTCTTTTTTGCTTTCATGTTAGTATAGGATTTTATTCTCTATTATATTATTTCTTTTGTTTCTTTTTATCATTTCCTTTTATATTTTGCAAGGATGTACTTACTATTGGATGGATTAAAATCAAAACAAAATCACCATAATCAGGAAAGTACCAAAAACCCTCTCACTTTCATATATGCTTATATTGTGTACATTGGAGACAATGTACAACTTTAAATGGTGTAATGAGTTTGACGAAATTTCAACAAAATTTTTCAGGTTTATTAATTTTTAACAAATTTTTAAAGCTTATTATAATCTTGATTATGAATCTTATTCTGAATTGATAAATTTGTCCATCAATATTATGTTTCATTGTCGAATATTTGATTAAACTGGTATGCAAGAGGATGATGGTTAGAATAAAATTAGTTTTCTAGGTTATATTTATTGAAATATTCAAGTTGAATGAAACTGCATAACATTTACACACACACATACATATTTTGTTTTTTGTGAGCTTTTGAGCCTAAACACCCTTTAGTTTACCTTTAGGAATAACTAAGTTGAGCCTTAGCCGTTTTCATTGATTTAACCCATATATTAACCTTTATCTTATTTTTTGGTGAAAAACTTTTTATTGTTTTGAATCTTGAAGGTTATTTACATTGTTTACTTGTTGAGACTTGAAATTTTTGAAAGGTCCAGTATGTTATTATTATGAACTGAATATTGTGATTTAAAAAAATTAAAAATAAAAAAGAAAGAAAAACAAGAAAAATCGAGAATAAAAAAGAGAAAAGAATATATATATAGTGCTAATGGATTTACAATGGAAGGACCTGAATGTTTGGAAACAAGTCTTGTAATTTCTCTTTAGTAAATTTCCTATAATTTAAGCCTTTCTATATCCCAACTATACCGTACCTAAACTCCATTACAACCTGCATAAAGACTCTTTGATTTTTATTTCTACCATGCATTGATTGAGCGTTTTGATACTTTTCACCCTAAACACCTGAGTGCATTGAGTCAATCTTGGTAAAGGTGTGAAGATATATGTTTTTGGTTTCAATACAATTGTTGATGTGATTACTATTAATATTGCTTTGGGAGTTAATTTTAGGATAACTTGACTTTAATTATATGCTAATTTGATTCAATAGAATATGATGATGTATAGTATGAATGAATAGATTGAAATTGATGAAGGATTGATTTTGTAAGATTTATAATTTTCATTATGGTTTGCTTGATTGCAAGCAAAAACTTAAATGTAGGGATGTTTGATATATGCATATTTGACTATATTTTTACACCCATATTTGATGTATTTTGCTTAAAATTCTATACTTTTGTTGTATATTTGGTTCTTAACTTGTTCCAAGTGTGTATACAGATTGTAATTGCCTTCATGGACTTAAAGGAGAAGAATTCAGATGAAAACATGATGTAAAATGAAGATTCGATGCACAGAAGAGATGCACGGCCATGCATCTGCCTGTGCACTTCTCTCAAGCCTTGCCCTTTTATGATTTTTAGGCATTTCGGTTATTCATGGTTTGATGCATAACCATGCATCAGCCTGTGCATCTCCCAGAACCTTAAATTTTGCTATAAAAAGATGTTTTCAAGGGCAAATGAAGACAGTAGACTTAGGGAGGGGATTCTAGATGTGGAGAGCATTCTCAAAGGGCAATTTTGGTTCGAAGAAGTGGAAAGCATAAAGAAATCATCGAAAGATACATTGGAATATAAGATCAATCCTCTACATCGCAATAATACTTGATAAAAGACAACTAGGGAGATTTAGAACTATGTTCCATTGTTTTGAATTTGTTGTTTTTTCTATTTATGTTTGATTTAGTATTTGATAATTTGTAACTAAACACCTTGACAATGTTTAGGTTAAATGAATCCTATGTTGATACTTTAATATGTTTTGATTATTTTATTAATGCAATTGGGTTGATTTATATATTACGATTCAATTACGTGTTTAATATATGTTCTAATAGACACAAGAATTTTAGATCATAATATGATTTAATACATAAAGATTGAGAAATCCTAGGTTTGAATAGATCTACTGTAATTGGAAGGAGTTGATTGCAACCCTAGAGATAAGATGACATAAACCTTCTAAATTAGGGTAAAACCTAATAGAGGGATTCATAAATTAGTAAAGCAATCATATAAACTTTAACCTAAGTAATTCGGTTGAAAACCTAAGGATTAGTTGTTAGTAGACTCAAGGTCAGCTGTTAGCATACCATAGGAATATCCACGATCTAATAAATCAATAAAACAATTTTTAAGTAATAAAAGATCAATCTGTTAAGGGTTTTGGGGGATTTGAAACCTAGATACTAATTATTTAATATCGATAATTTTCTATGTGATTATTAATTCTCTGTTGAATATCGTTGCCTATTTTATTTTACTTGCTTTAGTTTTATTTTTTTATTAAAATTCAATATTAATTTGTAGGCTAGATAATAGGAAAAAAGGTAATTACTAGTACTCGTTATCCTCGTGGGATGTCGGTATTAGCTATAGCTACATCGTGCACTTGTGGTATTACATAATTGACCAACTTATAAAATAAATCAATCAAGCACAAAGCTAGGCATGTTGCAAAGGGATATGCACAGGTCTTTAGTGGAGATTTTTAAAGACTTTTGTGCCTATGACCAGGCCTGATATTATCAGATTACTTCTTGTCCTAGCAGCTCATAAGAGCTGGAAAGTATTCCAATGAGATGTAAAATCTATCTTTTTAAATGGCTTATTGAAAGACGAGATATTTGTAGAGCAAACTAATGGTTTTATCATACAGGTCCAAGAAGACAAAGTTTATCTACTAAAGAAAGCTTTATATGGCCTTAAATAGACTTTAAGAGCCTATTACAGCTGGATTGATGATCATTTGATCAGTTTAGGCTTCAATAAAAGCTTAAGTGAGGCAACCTTGTATGTAAGAAATGAAGACACTAACATTGTCATTATTTCTCTTTATTTTAATGATCTTTTAATCACAAGAAACAATCAACAACTCATTGATTAGTTTAATTCTGAAATGGTCAAGGAATTTGAGATGAAAGATTTAGGATTGATGGCCTATTTTCTAGGTCTAGAAGTAAGGTAGCACAGGAATGAGATTTTTATCAATCAAAGGAAATATGTTAAGTAAATTTTGTACAAATTACATATGGAGGGTTGCAAGGCTACAGAAACTCTACGCAAGTAAAAATGAAGTCTTACTGAAATGATGATTCTGTCAAAGTGGATAAGAATCTCTATAGAAGCTTGATTGGTTATCTCATGTACCTCACAGCTTTTAGGCCTGACATACTATAGGTTGTATGTCTTCTCTCCGGATTTATGCATTGTAAAAGTGAAGAACAAATGCAGGCTGCCAAGAGAATTCTCAAATATATTAAAAGGATTGTTGATTATGGAATCAAGTATGCTAAAAGTGATCGATTTAAGCTAGTTGGTTTTTCTAACAGTGATTGGGTAGGATCAGTAGATGATATGAAGAGCACAACTAGATTCTATTTTAGCTTGGTTCGAGTGTGATTAATTGGTGCTCAAAGAAGCAAGAAATTATTACTCAAAGTACAGAAGAAGCTTAATTCATCGTTGCAACAACTGTAGCAAATCAAGTCATCTAATTAAGGAAAATACATTAGCATTTGAGTTAAAGTAGCAGAATCAACACCAATTTTCTCAAATTTAGTGTTTCATGGCAAGATAAAACATTTTAAAATCAAATTTTAGTTTCTTAGAGAGATTTAGAAAGAAGGGAAGTTTCATTGATTTATTGCAAATTAGAAGATCAAATTGTTGATGCATTCACCAAAGCTTTGCCCAGAATTAGGTTTGAAGAACTGAAGATCAAGATGGGAGTCTATAACTTCAAAAGCAAGGAGGAGTCCTAAACATGTCAAACGTGTCTAGCTTTGAAGACCAAGTCTTTAGAATAATTGTAGCTATTTTGTTGCTATCTTTTAGGAGTCTATATACTAAGTTGTGGTTTTATGATCTTTTGCTCATTTTTACTTAGTTTTTCCTAAATTTTTTCTAAAGTTTCATTTACAAACTCACTACAAGAAAATAGGACAATTTGCGACATTTAAATCGTTACAAAATCTTAAAAAATGTCACGAAATACAATTTGCAACGTTTTAAAAAACGTCATGAAATGTGGTGTAGGCAAAAGGTTTCTATGACATTTCTCATAAAATGTCATGGAAAATACAGGTATTCTGCGACGTTTTAAAAAGCATCACTGAAAGAATGGTATTTTTGCGACATTTTTTGGAATGTCATGGAAAGTCACATTCTGCAAAGTTTTTGGAAATGTCACGGAAAGTCACATTTGGCCACATTTTTGGAAACATCGCGGAATGTCATCCACGACGTTTTTTTATTTTAATGATTATTTTCTAAAATAATTATTTTTTAATTTTAATAATTTTTTGGAGTCTTTTACTGCAACCTGCTGCTTGTTCCCTTTGTGTTGTTATTTTTCTCTTCTTTGGATATCCAACCATTAGAACATAAAGGATAACACCATATGACCAAATATCAACAATTACGCCATCATAACCATGGTGACCGAGCACCTGAGAAGTACTCCTAGTGTAAGAAGTTAGATATATTAAAATTCATGATTAAAGAAAATGAAGAAGAGAGTTGCCTTCCATGAATGAACTACTAAAGAATTTGTCAGATGGGACAAGTTAGGCAAACACATTAACCAAAGTTCAGAACCTATGTACTTTTATAAATCTTGAAAAATATGGCAAGTTATGAGAAACTAATTATAAAGTTCCCATTCACTAACAAAGTGTATACCTCAGGCGCAACATAATTTGGGGTTCCACAAGTGATATGAAGAAGTTCAACCCCCTGCACACAAAATAGAAGCAAACATATTAGAGAAATCAAGAGACTACAAGAGTGGGACAAATGAGAAGCCAAATATTCACCAACAAAATCTACTTATAGAAGTAGCATATAGCATAGATGTGCACATTATGTATGCAAGGATATATGTGTGACTTAGAACTTGCCATCAACTTAATTTAATGGGACAATAAACTCTAACTTGCTAGGGTAGTGCACTTAGTCCGAAATCAAAACCCTTCATATTTCTATTAGAGTCAAGTAGAAGATTTTCAAGTTACAAGAAAGTACATTAAGTCATAATCGGAGCATCAAATCATATGATCAAGGAAGTAAGTTGAGGGTTAAATAAAATTGTTAACCTTCAGATCTCTGTGGTACACGCCCTTACTATGACAATGTGAAACTGTTCATGTTTCATAACCTCCTTCCACTTGTATTTACCACGTAATCCTTCTGCAAGATGCGCTAGACCAACTCCGCTTCTTCTAAGTTCATATCTCCATTAAATAATAAAGAAGTGATAAGAAAAGTCCGTAAACATTTTATCATAATAATTATGACTAAGATGAACTCATATATATGTAACTATGAAGAAACCTTTCTATTTTATTTTCTCCCTCCTGTAACAATTCATCAACCAAGCTCAACCCCAGAGGAAGATAACTTTCTATGGCATATTCCAATAACACCGAAAAAGCCAAGGGATGTAAGTTGTCTCTCATCGTTAATAGCCCAATCATTGTGTTCAATAAACTTTAAACCTTCAAAAGAAAAGCAAAATGATTATAAGCTTATAATACCATTTTGTTCAATAGAGTTTAAACCTACAAAAGAAAAGAAAAATCATTATAAACTTATAATAAAGAGTGATTTTAATCATGTAAAAAGATATAAGAATACTAATAGTTACCAACCTCTCTTTACCAAGTTTTGACCAACTTTCCATTTATCAAGGGCAAGTAGACATGCGAGTGTGGAGGAGAGCGAGTCTTTAAGTAACAATGGATGATATGGATCCACACACCATGAGTCATCAAGATTTGGTGCTTCATTATCATTCCACGCATTCTGGGAATAATGGCTTGTCCTTTGAATCTTTAGATGGTATCATAGCCAACCATGCAGTGTCATAAGAAGAAGAGATTGAGTTTGTCATTTGATAAAGTTGGATAGTGCATCCCAGTGGTGAACTGAAGAAAGATGAGGGCCTAAGCTTCCGATTTTTGTCCAATACTAATAGCATAACATATGATATGATATGGTTCTTTAGAAACAACAAGATCATACGTGTGCTGTCCATCTTTCCCACTACACAAATTTCATATAATCTAAGCTAAAGCTTGTATGAGATAGATGCTTCAGGAGGAACAGGTCAATGTTGCCTCAAAATGGAAGATAAATGAAACCCGAGAAGGAACCTATGGAACCCATAGAAATTGGAAGATAAATGAAACCCGAGGAGAAACCTGTGGAAATTGGCTAAATGCATTACAGTTGCCCCCACTACATAACTACAGCCTTCACTTTATTGGATTAGACAAAGCGAGTTTCTCCCCTAAAGAATCCTCAACGTCATTTGAACCTTCTTCATTACCATAACTTTACTTTATCCTTATAACTTTATCACAGCGCTCTCAATCAACATTCACATATAGTTAAGACAACATAGGCGATGAGCGTAAAAGAAAGAAAATCAAGAAAGTAATAAAACGTTAACAGCGACAATCAGATCCAAATGCCATAGACTGATCTTGAAGATTACATTCTCCACCTTGATCACATATTGGACAATCAAGTGGATAATTCATGAGTAGAAACTCCATCACACCTTCGCATGCCTTCTTTGTGATGGGTGTATCAGTTTTAATCTTCATTCCTAAAAATAATGAAAATCCTCAAGTAAATAAGCAAATCGAATCAAACCCAAAAAGTAAATTATACATAGTGTGAGTTATTAAAGAAACCTCAACTAGAAAATCAACAGAAAAAAAACAAAGACGACATTGAAGTAACATCAGCGTATTCTCTGCATCTACATCGCGCGTCAATTGGAATGAGTGAGTCAAATTTGGTTGTCAAATAAAATTAACATGTAAAGTTCAATCGATGCTAATTCACAAGAACAAAGATGAATAGTAATAGAATACCGAAGGGAGTACCTCTATACAACTTATACAATTAATGATTTTCTTTTTTAGATTCAGTTACAACACAAATAAAAATATAGGAATGTGACATGAAGTTTGTGTGATTATTATGATTACCAGGAAGAGCAGGCATGGCATAAGAAGCCATGGGCTTAGGAGACTTCTCAACTTCGACGAGGCATATACGGCAGTTGTCAGCAATGAAAAGGCTGTTATGGTAGCGGAATGGAGGAATGTCGATGTCAACGACATCGCAAGCTTGGAAGACGGTAAAGCCCTTAGAAATTTTGACAGGATACCCATCCACAAAAACCTTGATCGCATCATCAAGGTTGGGGAAGTGGACACGTGCGCCGACCACTAGGGTTCTGGGTGGAAGATATGGGGTGAGTTCTAGTGCTGTAATGACAGCAGCAGCTTTAGGTGACTGACTATGAGACTTGGAGACAATGGAGTGGAGGAAGAGACGATTCGTAGGGATTCTGGAGACCCTCGACACCAATAACCCTAGCCCCATTTTCTATACTCTCAAATTCTGATATTTCTATTTACTACTTAGAGTAACTACCTATTTGATAACTTTATTCAAATTCTGAGCAAACGCAAACCGCTTCTATTTTATGATGTTTTAATTAAAAAAAAACGTCACAAAAGGTGTTAAAAATCCATGACATATCTTAAAACATCGTGAAAATTTTGAACTTTTCGTGACGTTTTTATAAACGAAGAAAGATAAAAAATACCTAATTTTGATTCCATAACTTCAAACAATTTTTTCGAAGTTGAAATGATCATGAATCTTCCATCGTCTTCACGAGAATTGTTCACCGAGACGCGATCAGCGTCTTTTTATAGTTTTCTCAAAACGTAAGCTCTTTTAACAGGTCAAAGAATCCTTATGCTTACAAATGATATGAGCAATTATAAGAGACCTTAACCTTTATATATAGCTTTCATATTGGGCTTTCCCATCACAGGTCCGGTCCACACTGATCCAAATATATTTTTACCCGAGCTTCAACCTACTAATTTAGATTATTTATTAGGTTACTTTATTATCTTTATCCGGATCGAATTACGTAACTTAACCAATAAGTTATTTGAAAAACCCAAAAATGCAATTAAAAGTTGTCCAACTTTATGGAAAAAGTAAAAAATATCCAACATTCTTCCCCTTGGACAATACTTAATTGCGGTATTGACATAAGTCGAAATCTAATAGTTTAAAAACTCGATTCAACTACGTTACTGTATTAGTTGACTAAGTTTAAAAACAAAACATTTGATCCGAAGATAACAAAAGTCCATCATTTCGTCCTGCAAGGCTTTTAATACCAAAAAGTATCAAATGCACGTGTCATGTGTGACATAGATCCAATACAATCACGTATACCTAATATCTTACTAACATGAATGGAAAAATAAAATGTGGCAAATTAGGATGATACATTTATGATCTAAATTATATCATCTTCATTTATAGGTCTCGATGTCTCCAATTTTATGCTAAACTACATTAGAGAAATCCTATTTTCTCTCACTGAATGTTAAACAGTATTAGAAAAAAACTTGTTTCCTCTCACCAAATGCTAAACAGCATTAGAGAAAACATTTATGTTCTCTTACTAAATGCTAACCTGCATTAGAGAACCTTTATGGGATTAAAAACTTATATCCTCCAATGTCACGTCAAACTTTATAGATATCTATATAAAACTATATGTGTCTAAATGACATAGGCTAAAGGTTAGTCTGTATATATGCCTAATGACCTTTAAATGTTTAAGATTGACATAAATCTTAAGACTTTCATACATATTATGACAATGTATGATGACACGGATTTCTGAAGATAAACAATGATCATCTTTATTAATGAACCATTATACCGTTGTAATACATCAAAATGTTCAAATGTATAAATGTACATGGAGCAAACATAATGATCCTCTAACTAACAGTGTTCAAGACTTCAAAACACCCATACTATATATTTGTATTTCAAACATAAGTGGGTGAAGTCCTTTAGTTAAAGAATCTACTTATAGCTCCTCAATTCTTAAATGCTCCAAACCTTAATGTTACCTTTTCATGTCAACTCCTTTATGGTCAAGAATTTGACCTTCAAATGCATAGACCCTATGATGTTCTTATTGTTGCTAAACAATATAATAGCAAGATTATCACAGTACAACTGAATGGGTTTAGCCATTAAATGAACCACAGACAACTCAAAAATTAAGTTTCTGAGCTGAACCGTCTACGAAGCAGCCGCATAACATGCACTTTGCATGCATGGTTGAGGAAATCACCTGTGTCTATTTGACATTCTTCCACGACATTGTACCATTTGCATTAACCTTAAGTGGACTTTCCATCATCCGGACATTTAGTTAAATTTGAATTTGAATTCCCTACAAGGTTTAGTTTGTTGATTTTTTATATGTCAATATATAATCCTTGATTCCCTTTAATTATCTTAACACTCGCGTGACTGCATTTCAATGGTCTACACCGGGGTTAACCAGATATTTACCAAACAGTCTAATGATAAATGCAATATCCCGCCACATACTTACCCGGGCATACATCAGGCTATCAGTTATATTAGAATACGGAACATTCCTCATACCTCTCTCTTTACTTTATTTTTTGGATATGGTGCTAAAGATAATCCCTCACTATGAGAGATAAGTGCTACACCATGTTTACAGTTAATCGTATTAAACCTTTGTAACACAAACTCAATGTATGCACTCTGTGAGAGGTTTGATGAGTTTTGAGATCTGTCCCAATAAATCTGAATACCTAGGACAAAAAATGCTACGCCAAAGTCCTTTATGTTAAAGTTCTTGACCAAAAGTTACTTATTCTCATACAACATGGTCAAGTAATTTGACGTGAGCAATATATTGTCCATATGCAGTAATAGGAATATAATTTTGCTCCCTTTGATCTCGTAGTACAAGCATCTTTTAACTTTATTTTTTATGAAGTCAAAAGAGGTCAAACCTTATTAAATTTAAGGTATCACTTTCGGGAGGTTTGATGTAAATCATATATTGATTTGCATAACGTGCAAACTATGTTAATTTCATCTAGTTCCTAAAATCCTTCAAGTTGTACCATATAGACCTCTTCATAAAGGTCTTTATTCAAGAAAACAATTTTGATAGTCATCTGATGTAACTCTATATCATCATAAGCTACAATTGTCATAATCATTCAGAATGTATCCTACGAGGATACGAGAGAAAAAGTAACATTAAAGTCAACCTTTCTCCCTGAGTGAACCATCAGGCAATTGAGCAAGTCTATAAGCCGTTAAACTTTATTCTAAAATCCTTTACGTCTTTAAACTTCATTTACAACTGACAAGTTTACAATTTCGCTGCAAAATCAACTAGCTCTCAAACCTTACTATGCTTCATGGCTTGCTTCTCATCAATCATTGCAACCCACCATAATTTTGCATTGAGTTCAGAAACAACTTCTGCAAAAGTAATTAGATTCGCAACATGTCTAATATCATAGTCTTGTTCACCTAATAGACTATGTAATAAGATGAAATAGTAGGTCATCTCTCTTTGGTGGATCTTCATAACTGCTTTAGATCTTGTACCCCCAGGAACCTCTGTGTACAAGTATGGGTTCCTGTTTTTGAATAGGCATGGCCCAAAGACCTAGATCTATCGAATCTAACTGTACAAGTGGCGGGTACTTAATAAAACTGTGGTATCCAACCTATTATCATCCGAAGGATCAAAGGGTCCACCATCATCATAGACATTGTATTCTAGAAACTTAGCTGTTTGTAATTCCACTATTCTGGTTCCTCCTTCTCTACAGTAAGATCTGTAGGTTTAAAATGGTCAGGATATCTTACTAAATAGAAAAGAACAGAAAGAGCATGCAATTTTTCTTTATAAGGATTATACTGCCATGGTAGGACAACCTCATACATGAATGTGTGCAAGGCTGGGTTTTCACACTTCTAAACAATTAGGTAGATTAGCCTTGTTCTGCATTGACTTCTTCAAGTCTTTTAAGGTGCGATTATGCTTTTCGACAAGACATCATTTTGCTCAAGGTTATCTGGCATAGTGTACTAAGTCACTATTCCAACTGATTCTATATATCTGGTAAACGAAACTTTTCAAGTCCTGAAATACCATATTTGCCATGATATTCTCCTCTACGGACATATTCAACACTATAAATGGATTTTGCAAATTGGTTCTCAATCTTCAATTTTTAAGCAAGAACACATAACTGTAATGAGAATAATCATTAACAAATGTTATAATACATTTGGAATTGAACAATGCAACTATGTAAGGTCTTCTGATATCCATATGTATCAGATTCAACAAGTTAGAAACACGAGTTGACCATTCTTCCTTATTAGTCAACTTACCCCTGCAATAGTCAACACATGTTCCCAGATCATCATAATCTAGAATTGAGAGAATGTTTTCCTTAATTAATCTCTCAACCCTAGCTTTGGAACTGTGGCTTAAACTTTTATGCCACACTATGTGTGACTTTTCATTCGTCAGGTTTCTTCTTTTCATGACTTGCTCAGCAAGATACGAAGAAGCATATATCTAATTTGAGGTAAGATACATTCTATACAAACCATATGAAAAGAAAGTTGTATCATTATGTTTTGCATTAAACAACAACTGTTCAATAGAAACATTAAATACAAAATGTCGACCTTCTTTGTCCCAAATTGATACAAAGATTATATATAAAATAGGTCGTGTAAAAACTAAAACGAACCATGCAGCAAGGTTCAACTCATACATTCCCCTACAGATATTTCATCCACTTCTTCATTGCTGTCAATCATTAGTTCCTCCTCTTTATTTAACTTTATCTTAGATATGAACCCCTGCATTATGGAAGTACCTTGATCAGATACTCCACTATACATCCACCAAGTACTTAATGCGACTATCACAAATTAGATTCATAAATTGATAAGCTAAAGAGTTATCTAATGGTCACAGTCTTTCCTTTTAGGCCTCATACTGTTGGCTTCTTTATGTGATGCGGACCTTTACCTACACTGGATTGACCAGCATCAGTATGTGGAGAAGATTTAGTCTTTCTACCTTTGATCTTAGCGAACTTCATCTTTGCCTTCCCTTTAGTTGCTTCGAGGGCTATAGGAGTAGCAAGCTTAAGTTTTTCCTCCTTAGCAACGCAATGGGCAATCAAAGCATTAAGGCCTCATTTCTTATCTAGCAAATAATATGTCATCACTAGATTACTAAACTTTGGAGGGAGTGTATTCAAACTCTAGTGAATTATGAAGCCATCAGGAAGATGAATGTTTAACATCTTTAGTTTACTGTGAAGATGAATCATTCTTACTATGTACTCAATTACTCCCCCTTCTCTTGTATACCTCATGAAGAATAATTCTTTCATCAAGGCACTTGTCTCAACATTAGGTGAGACAGTGTACCTCTAGGAGACATTACTAAGAAATTACTTCGCTATGTCTGTGTCCGGAAGTCCACTAAGCAGATGGTCAAGAATGGATCTTTTAATGGTCATAAGACTCAATCTGTTAGACCAATCCCAGCCTTCATAGGCTGCTTTCTGAGCTCTCGAGCTCATGGATGTAGGTAGAGATTGCCTTTCCGTCTGTATGACCATATCAACCTCAGTTATCTCCATAGCATTTAATACATCCTCTATCTATTTCTTTATCTCAAAACTGGTCAGAGTTTCAATGGTGACGCTGATA
>JAOQMP010000007.1:33056237-33066445 GCA_027563575.1 Erythroxylum pedicellare
CACCATAATCCAACAACCAACACAATCACAGAAGCAATCATTTTCAAAATGCATGAAAAATGAAACAAAAATAAAAACATACACCCCAAAAATAATCAGGTCTTCGGTGCCAATCCGGGTTGACGTGGGGTCATGTGCTCCGGCTGAGCTGAGGTGGTCGTGCCGTCGTGTGGTGCGTCGAAGACTCGAGGAGGACGAAGGAGAAGGCTAAAGCTGGCAAGGAGGAGGAGCGGGCTAAGGTGAGGAGGTCGAATCGTTGAAGACTCGAAGGGAGAGCAAACCACCGATAGAAGACTCGAAGGAGGAGGACTGGAGAAGACGTCAACGGCGAGGAGACGGCGAGACACCGAGAGAGAGATCGGAGAAGGGAGGAGCAGTGACCTGCATGCGTGGAGAAGAAGGAGAAACCGAAGAAGAGAGAAGAACAGTTCAGAAGGTCAGGGGGTAGATTTTTTTAGGTTTAATTTTTGGCTTTTGCAAAATGGTCCCTGGAGAATTCAAATTCTTATTGAATGGTCTAGAAAATACCGGATTCTTGGTACCGGCCACTACTGACCGAAAACTATCAATACCCACCAGAATTAATCTCTGGAATATCTTTACCCATATCGGTACCGGTTTTCAGCCAGTACGGTATGTACCACGGTACGATTTTCATAAGGTTGATCTTAGCCATTGTAAGAGGAGAAGGTATCCAAGTTAGTTGTGAAGTTAGTCATATGATGGCTAGAACTGACATCATGATGCCATACAGTAGGAGAAGTGAAAAAGATTGAGAGAATTGTAACAAATAACAATACCTTAGTTACGTATCCCAGATTGAACGTGAAAGGGCAATAAACGAAGAAATGCAAAAAATACCTGATTTTAGTTCCATAACTTCAAACGAGCTTTCTGAAGCCGAAACGAATGCAAATCTGCCGCCTTCTTCATGAAAACTATTCACTAGGACGCAGTCAACGTCTTTCTAGAGTTTTCTCAAAATGTAAATTCTCTTAACGGCTTATATAATCCTTATGCTTACAATTGACATGAGTAATCACAGAAGACCTTAACCTTTATATATAGCTTCCATATCGGGCTTCCGCATCATAGGCTCGATATGAGTCTGGTCCATATTAATCGGGATCCATTTTCTACTCAAACTTTGACCTATTGATTTTGATCATTTATTAGGCCACTTTATTATCTTTATTCGGATCAAATTACGTAACTTAACCAATAAGTTATTTGAAAAAAATGCAATTAAATATTGTCCAACTTTATAGGAAAAGTTAAAAATATCTAATATTCTCCCCCTTGGACAATACTTAATTGTGGTATTGACTGAAGTTGAAAACAATTTAAAAACTTGGTTAAGCTATGCTACTATATTAGTTGACTAAGTTTAAAAACAAAAAATTTTATCCAAAGATAATGAAAGTCTATCATTCCATCCTGCAAGGCTTTTGATATTGAAAAGTATCAAATGCATGTGTCATGTGCGACACAGATCCAATACAATCACGTATACCTAATACCTCACTAACATGAATGGGAAAATGGAGTGTGGTAAACTAGGATGCTATATTTATTATCTAAATTATATCATCTTCATTTGTAGGTCTTGATTTCTCCAACTTTATGCTAAATTGCATTAGAGAAATCCTGTTTTCTCTCATCTAATGCTAAACAATATTAGAGAAAATTTGTTTCGTCTCACCAAATGCCAAATAGCATTAAATAAAACCATTATGTTCTCTTACTAAATGCTAACTTACATTAGAGAACCTTTATGAGACTAAAAACTTACATACCCTTATGTAATGTCAAATTTTATGGATATTCATATAAAACTGTACGTGTCTAAATGACATAGGCTCAAGGTCAATCTGTATATATGCCCAATAACCTTTAAATGTTTAAGATTGAAACAAAATTTAAAGCTTTCATATGTATTATAACAATGTATGATAATAAGTATTACTGAGGATAAACAATGATCATCTTTATTAAACAACCATCGTACCATCATAATATAACAAAATGTATAAATGTACAAATATACATGGAGCAAACATAAGGATCCTCTAACTAACAATGTCTAAGGACTTCAAAACATCCATATTGTATACCTGTATTTCAAACACAAGTGGACGAAGTCCTTTAGTTAAAGAATCGACTTATAGATCCTCAGTCCTTAAATGCTCCAAACCTTAATGTCACCAATTCATGTCAACTCCTTTATGGTCAAGAATTTGACCTTCAAATGCATAGATCTTGTGATGTTCTTATTGTTGCTAAACAACATAGCAGCAAGATTGTTACAGTACAACAGAATGGGTCTAGCCATTGAATCAACCACATAAAACTCATATATTAAGTTTATAAGCTAAACCATCTATAAAGCAGCTCCATAATACGCACCTGCATGTATGATTGAGGAAATCACCTATGTTTACTTAACACTCTTCCACGATATTATACCATCTGCAAACTTAAACTGTAACCTTAAGTGGACTTTCGATCATTTGAACACATAGAAAAATTTGAATCTAAATTCCCTACGAGGTTCAGTCTGTTGACTTTTCTATATGTTAACATATAATACTTAATTCCCTTTAATTTTCTCAACAATCGCTTAACTACATTTCAATGGTCGACACCTGGGTTAACCAGATATTAACCAAACAGTCTAACAGTAAATGCAATGTCCTGCCTAGTACTAACCGAGCATACATTAGGCTATCTACTGTACTAAAATATGAAACATTCCTCATAACCTCTCTCTTTACTTTATTCTTTGGTTATGGTGCTAAAGATTATTTCTCCCTATAAGAGATAGGTGCTATAACAAGTTTATAGTTAATCGTATTAAACTTTTATAACACAAACTCAATGTATGCACTCTGTGAGAGGTCTGATGAGCATTGAGATCTGTCTCAATGAATCCGAATACCTAGGAAAAAAGATGCTATGCTAAGGTCTTTTATATCAAATTTCTTGACCAAAAGTTAGTTATCCTCATATAACATGGTCAAGTAATTTTACATAAGCAATATATCATCCACATGTAGTAATAGGAAGATAATTTTGCTCCCCTTAATCTTATACTACAAGCATCTTTTAACTTTATTGTCCATAAAGCCAAAAGAGGTCAAACCTGATCAAATGTAAGGTATCACTTTCAGGAGGTTTAATGCAAATCATAAATTGATTTGCATAACACACAAACCATATTAGTTCCATATGGATCCTAAAATCATTTAAGTTGTACTATATAAAGATCTTCATAAAGGTCTTTATTCAGAAAAGTGATTTTGAAAGCCATCTAATGTAACTCTATATCATTATGAGCTAAAATTGTCATATCACTCCAAATGTATCCTACGAGGATACCGGAGAAAAGGTAACATTAAAGTCAACCTTTCTCCTTGAGTGAACCATCAGGCAATTCAGCGAGCCTATAAACTTTTAAAATTTATCCCAAAATCCTTTAGGTCTTTAAACTTCATTTACAACTGACGAGTTTACAATTCTGCTAAAAAATCAACTAAATCCTATACCTTATAATGTTTTATGGCTTGCATCTCATTAATCATTATAACCCACCATAAATCTACATTGGGTCCAAAAACGACTTTTGTAAAAGTAATTAGACCTATAACAAGTCTAATAACATAGTCCTATTCACATGATAGATTATGAAATCAGATGGGATAGCAGGTCGTCTCACTCTGGTGGATTTATATAACTACATTAGATCTTGTACCCCCAAGAACCTCTGTGTGTACAGGTATGGGTTCCTATTCCTATACAGGTATGGTACAAAGACCTAAATCACCAAATCTAACTTTATAAGTGGAAAGTACATATTAACTGTAGTATCCACCCTGTTATCATTCGAAGGGTTAAAGGGCCCACCATCATCATAGACATCGTATTCCAGAAACTTAGTTGTTTACGTTTCCACTATTCTAGTCCCACTTTCTTTACAGTAAAATTTGTAGCTTTAAAGTGATCGAGATATCTTACTAAATAGCAATGAATGGAATAAGTATGCAATTTTTCTTAATAAGGATTATATTACCCCAATAGGATAGCCTTAACACGAATGTGTGTATTGACTTCTTCAAGTCCTTTAGGGTGTGATTATGCCTTTTGACAATGCACCATTTTGCTCAAGACTACTCGAATAGTGAACTAATTCATTATTCCAACTGATTCCATATATCTATCAAACGGACCTTTTCAAGTCCTAAAACACCATGTTTGCCATGATATTCTCCTCCACGGTTAGATCTGACACTCTGAATGGATTTTCCCAATTAGTTCTCAACCTTCAATCTTTAAGTAAGAACACATAGCTATAATAGGAATAATCATTAGCAAATGTTAGAATACATTTGAAATTACATAATGTACTGTATAAGGCCTTCTAATATCTGTACGTATCAGAGTCAACAAGTCAAAAACACGAGTTGAACTTTCTTCCTTATTAGTCAACTTACCCCTGCAATAGTCAACATATGTTTCTAGATCATCATAATCTAGAATTGAGAGAATGCTTTCCTTAATCAATCTCTTACCCTTAACTCTGGAAATATGGCTTAAACTTTTATGCCACACCATATATGACTTTTCATTCATCAGGATTCCTCTTTTCATGACTTGCTTAGCAAGAGACGAAGAAGTTTATATCTAATTTGGGGTAAGACACATTCTATACAAACCATATGATAAGAAAGTTATACCATTATGTTTTACATTAAACAAAAACTATTTAACATAAGCATTAAATACAAAATGTCAACCTTCTTTGTCCCAAATTGATACAAAGATCACATATAAAATGTGTCATTTAAAAACTAAAATGAACCTTGTAGCAAGGTTCAATACATACATTCCCTATAGATATTACTTCTGCCTCTTTATTGCCATCAATCATCAGTTACTCCTTCCTTTATTTGGCTTTCTCTTGGATATGAACCCTAGCATTGTGGAAGCACCTTGATCAGATTCTCTATTATATAGCCACCAAGACTTAATGTGACTATCGCAAATCAGATTCATAAATTGATAAGCTAAGGTGTTATCTGATGGTCACAGTCTTTCTTTTTATACCTTATATTGTTGGCTTCTTTATGTCGTACGGACCTTTACCAACATTGAATTGACAACATTAGTATATGGAGAAGTTTTAGGCTTTCTACCTTTGATCTTAATGGCCTTTATTTTTGCCTTTCCTTTAGTTGCTTCGAGGGCTGTAGTAGTAGCAAGCTTGAATTTCTCCTCCTCAGTAACGTAATGGGAAATCAAAGCATTGAAGTCCCATTTCTCATCCTGTGAATAATATGTCATCACCAAATTACTAAACTCTGGAGTGAGTGTATTCAGAGTCTGGTGAACTATAAAGACATTAGGAAGAGGAATGTTTAACATCTTTAGTCTACTATAAAGATGGATCATTCTTAATATGTACTCCATTACTCCCCCTTTTCTAGTATACTTCATAGAGAATAATTCTTTCATCAAGGCACTTGTCTCAACATTAGGTGAGACTATGGGGAGACATTACCAAGAAAATCCTTCGCTATATTTGTGTCTAGAAGTCCACTAAGCAGATGGTCAAGAATGGATCTTTAGTGGTCATAAGACTTAATCTGTTAGACTGATCTTAAACTTCATAGGCAGCTTTAAGAGCTCTCGAGCTCATGGATGTGGGTAGAGATGGCCTATTTATCTATATGACCATATCTACCTCAGCTATCTCTATAGCATTCAATACATCCTCTGTCTACTTCTTTATATTGAAACCGGTTAGAGTTTCAATGGTGACACTGATATTGTTGAACGAAAAGGTGACTATAAAATGATAATGTTTAAATCAGCACAAATGTAGGATAACAATGATACTCAAAGCAATTAAATAGTATTTTTTTAAGAATCCGATCAAACATATTATGAAACACCTTTAGTTTGAATGCATAATATATGCAAATAGACCTCTACATAAAAGTGATTAGACTATAAACCATCAACTCTCATGACATTACCACCTTTGGGTGAATAGATCACTTGAGCAACAACTTTCCTCCATCTTATGCCTTTATAAGCATCTCAAAATGTTATGTAAGGCCAACACATTTGGGCAGAATAACCAAACATAAAATTAGAGACATCCCCCAATATGCAAGTAGAACAATTCACAATACTGACTTGTAAGGCCACTTTGGTGACTACATCCTCATCAGCACTCAAAAAGTCTACAAACGCAAGGGAAACATCTTTATGTCATCCTTACATTCTTTAAGGGTATGTGGTATATGACAATGTAATATCAATAAATGAAAAAACCCGAATGCATAATCTCATTGTCACACACTCATGCTGAAGACATTCTCTTAAAACTTCATTTGAGACTTTCGCAAAGGAAAAATCTTAGTAGATCGACTATCGTGTGTCACCAGATACTGAACCGACCACTTGAGACATGAGAGCCTCATGTATCTCCCTTATGGCAAGTTCGTTGCATGAAAAATCACTAAAAATGGCTTTAAAATGTCTTAATTCCTTTTCCAAGTGACTATCATGCAATCTTGAACATTGAACATGAGACCCAAGAGATGAAAACTTCAAGTATCTCCCTCAAGTGATGTCCGAAGCATGAAAATTCATTTGAAATTAAATTCAGAATGCCTTAATTCCTTTTCAAGAGATTAATTTATTACTAATGTAATGAATCCAGAAAAATGGAAAAACTCACTTTATAAATTTCCCAGACTCGAAAAGTGACCGAAAACACTCTGGGGAACCTTTACTGAAAATCTAAAAATTTTGTATTTTTTAATATATATTGTAGAAATTTGCCGCTAACACGTTGGACTCAAAAATTGACCAAAAATACTTCCATGAGGAATTCAGACGTTAGTAGTTATGCAATAAAAGGGGGTTTTTAATTATGAATTAAATAGAATTTAATTGGAATACGAACTTGAAAAATAACTAATAAAAAGACAATGAGAATTTAACAATCAGTAGGAATAAATCTTGATTTCTGGTATCCTTCATTATTGAACCTACATTGATCATTGGCATAAAAATAATCAATTTATTGGTTAAGCATTCGTCATGGTAAATTTCTTTACCTATTTTCTCTTATGTTTAGTTAATCGAAACATGTATTCGAATTAACCCTTGTTAATTAATAACTTGGATATGATCTTAGATTTAGTTAATTAATAGCTTTACGAATTAAGAAAATCGATGAACTATACAACATACATATGATGTATATTTAGCCTAGACAACTATTTTCCTAAAATCATATCCCTAATGTAGTAGACAAAATCCTAGTCACTACTTTTGATTAAAAGAATTGAACGTCAACCTGTTTAATCTACCAATTGATTGATTAAAATCATAAACGAGTTGCGCACCTAGCTGTAAAATTAAACAGTCAAATAATAACCCAAACAAATAATTAATAATTGACTAACAAATTGATTCAAATAAAGAAAGAAAGTCTCACGACATTCAGAGTTCAATAACTAGGATTCCATAAACCAAGAAAAAAGAGTTCAGTTACCTAACATCACAATTTTTCCTAACTATTTGGGATTGTCCATGTTTGGGGCATTCTTGATTTTCTTGTTCATTTCTTGTCTAATCATTGTCTTTGTTTCTTGATTTTTCTCTTCTTCTGCTGGGCGTTTTTCTTTTCTATGGACATGATCTTCTCCTTTTTTCATTTCTTGAGCCGCCATCCCTCTCTCTTCTGTTGTATTGTGTTGATGTTACAAATAAACTTCGTTGGTCCACTGTCACTATTCTTTTTTGTTTTTTTAAACCTGCGCTGATATTGTGCATTTTTAAGTAAAATGTATGGTTTTCATTTAATGTGTTAAACACTTTGCTGTGGACTGTCAGATAGGTATCACTGCACAAGGCCATGTCTAGTTAGGTTCAACTTCTGGTTCATCTCTATTTGGTTCCAAAATACACCTTGACATAAAATAAGATTAATTTCCGTTAAGTATAACTTCAAACCTCAAAAAAACAAAGAAAATTAATACAAGACGGATAGAAAATAAAGACACTAATAAACTCCCCTACACTTAATCTTTTGCTCACCCTTGAGCGAATTAAACACGACCATCAAATTCTATCAATTCGTTTTCAAAGAAACCAAGTGCATGCAATCATTCAAACTTTGGCCATTCGAATGTCAAGCTACTGCACACATCATGAATTGTTTTCATAAACAAACTCAACTTATGATACTATCATTCAAAGATAAGCATAAACTCACAGTGTATTTTTCCCATGGGATTCAGTCATTTCACTCAAGCGTTTATAGGTCGGTGTTTTGCTCAAAACTTCCTATACGAAATCACACTAATATAGGCTTGGAAATACACCAATTCTCTTCTATAGTGAATACATGCTAAAATAGATCAAACGGGCTTTATTTGAGGTTTTAATGGGGCTAAGGTTAAGGTGAGTCAAAAGAGGTTTGAGGGGTTCTTCACAAGTATTCATAAAGCACTAAGTATATAAAGGGACAACAAAATGTATTTTTGAGAAATTGCATGTAAATAACTAACTACTTAACACTTATTATTGCTACTATACTTGATTATTTTCTTTTTCTTTCTTTCTTTTTTTTATTACTAAGGAAACAGTGAACAATAACAATAGCTAAATACAATGTGCTCTATAAGTAGAAGTATCAGTAAACTTGGCTCAGAAAAAACATATAGCTAGAAGTCCCAAAATTAGCTAACTTAGCACTTTATTAAAATTTTGAATAGGTAAGGCTAATGGGTTTGATGTTTTAAAATGAGGTGTTTTCTTTAGAAATAAAAGGGGTAAAGGCTCAAAGGGGTTTGCAAAGGGAAATAAGATAGGTGGGTCATTTAAGTTAATAAAAGAAAAAGAGCCTTAATCATTTCTATCTAGCATGCATCTAATAGATTCAAACCGGTTTAGAGAAAGTTCTAAAGGTAATCAACTAAGGGAGTATCACACACACAAAGTAATGAAATGACTTTTGAATGGAGTCATAGAGGCTCAATTGCTCACATAAGCTCAATTGAAAATCTATTATGCTTCTATACATTAACTAATCACTCAAACATCAATTTTTGACTAAGCTTATGTAACTAACTACTTTAATTGATCATCATGATTCACCTTCTATTCAATTGGCCTAATTTGACTTCAAGCATGCAATTCAATCCCATTCCAACTACTAAGATATAATTTCATGGTTTAACACACATCACATGAAAATTAAAAAAATAGAAAAGAAAAAAATCAAAATCAAAATGAGCAAAGAAATGGTAAATTCAAAACACACAGTCACATAAACATTCAATATCTCCCAAACTCTCCCACACTTATTCTATATTGCCCTCAATGTAATCGCAAAAAGAAAAACTCAAGAAAATAAAGAAAATAAAGTTTTAAGAAGCTTCTCTGTTGATACATCATTGTCAATTATAGTCTACTTTGAAAAAAACATTTTTACCTTTTCTAGTTCGACTGTGTGTTGTAGGGAGAATCTCGCCACTATCTGCATCCACATTATAATCTTCTGCCATTGCTTCTGCTTCTGCTTATTCTTGGTCCTGCGTTTCCGACGCTTTTGGTTGTGGCTAGACCTCATTTGTGTCGGAGGAATCAGATTATTCAAGAGTTGCAGGTGGTTGTGTATCTGTGGATAATGTTGGAGAATCTACAAAAGAAAGTGATGATGGATTGTCTTCAACATGGATGGAGTTCGTTGGAGAATGATGTTGCTACAATTATTGGGTGAGTCGTAGTGAATTAAGATGACTTGAGTGTTTGGGTGGCATTTTTGTTAGACTTTGGGCTGTATAGGATGGGGTTTCTGAGTTAGTAGCGTTTGGTGAGTAGTGGATAGGCTTGTATGGAGTGGCGGTACTGGTGGAATGGTTGGTGGTGCGAGTGTTTGGGAAGTTGGCGTTGGTGGGTAGTTTGGCATGAATAGTAACTTGGACCATAAATTAAATTGTCAAATCATGGAATACTAAAGAATTGGATCAGAAAAAGAAAGCATGCCATATTTGGAGAACCGGTAGATTTCAAAAATTTTTAGAAATCTTATTTGTAGCGGAAGCAATACATATCCAAATCATCATGTCAATCTATACATGATATGGTATAAGGATAATAATAGACATGAACAAGATGAAGAGTATTAC
>JAOQMP010000007.1:33081189-33091869 GCA_027563575.1 Erythroxylum pedicellare
TATATTACGCATGCAGTAAATAAAACAGCAAGAAGAAAGGCTTTCATTTTTCATTCACTTCGTCTCCTTTCTCTTCAATGTGTGGATTCAAGTCTTAATTATTCCTAAAATTTAGAGATAGAAATGACCAAAACATGAATTTAAATTTTGAGTTTTAATTTGCTTCGTTGATTTTAAATTCGAGTAATTTTCATAATTTTCATACTTAAAAAATTGTTAACTTAATTTTGAATTTGAACAAAATCAATTTAAACGTTTAAATTTAATTTAATTTAATTTAATTCATTAATTATAAATCAAATTCAGTGTTGGACCAACTAATTTGTCATTCTTACTCAAATTTCAAGTTAAGAACTTTTCATTAATTTATTTGTGAGTTATTATTTGTAATCAAAAGTTTATAAAGAGGCGTTTATTTAGGGCTTCCATTTCCTCTTTTGTAATTATCAAATCTTGGAGTTTAATTATCAGATCTGCCCATGAAATGGGCCTTTTGACCATGTCCAAAACTTTGGAAGAACAACTTTGGATTTAGACCCTGAAATTCGAAACCCGACCCGAGTGTCGGAAAGCAACAACCATTCAACGGTTTTAACTACCATTCTTCCCCACAAAGCGAGGAAGTTAAACCCCGAGTTATGTCTCCTTTCTCGCTTTTCACGTCTTCGAACCACCTCCATGAAACAACCTCACAAACTCACCGACCCAAGTCGCGCCGTTCACTCCATCAAAATTCGCTTCACCATGTTCAGAGGCAAGCTCAAGCTCCCTGACAAAGCTCGCCGTGGCTTCCCGGACCGACTTGGGAGTTTGGTCGCTGGTTTCGAAGGCAAGGAGGATGACACGGGAGCCTATGATTCATTGTTCGAGTCCGGTGAGGAGCTTGATATTATCTTGCCGAATGGGATTGATTTGGCTAAGGAAAGAGACTACGACTTCGGGAGTGATCACTGTGATGATGATAGTGTGGGTGGTGTGTGCGAGAGATTGAAGGATAGAGAGGATACCATGGGCCAGAAGGGAAGTGATAAACATGGGTCGGTTTCGGTTTTGGAGGCCATTGTTGCTGATGAGAAAAGATCTGATCTTGAATATGAGGTGAGAGCTTGATAATATCCCTTTTAGCATTACTGTTATTTGAATGGTTAGTGCTTTATTCTTAATTGCGGTTTAGGTTGTATGACGAAGGTTATTGGCTCTTGGGAGATTTCAATAATAAGAGGAGAGGAAGGTGGAGGGGTTGTTTTAGATCATGTAGAATGTGTAATCTGACCTTAAAAAAAAGGGTTTTGAGGTACTATGTTCTGGGATTTGAATGCTACAATCACACTAGCATAGATTACTATGTTATATACTTCTACATTGCTAAGTGCAATCCATTGATCAGATTTTAAGCTATGGCATTTTCTTCTTCTCTGCTTTTATTATACAGTTTCGTTTCATTTTCTGTACGTCAGTTTTCTCAAAAGGAGATCAATTTGGAAAAGTTGAGAAGGATCGCTCTGGCTGGGCTTCCCGATGGAGGAGGTTTACGTGCAACAGCATGGAAGGTAAGCTGTCACGTCTTTTTGACCTGAATCTCCCAAAGTCTTGGAAACTGAATGGTTGCCCCAGTACTTTTGAAGGAGAATACAATGGTTGGTGGATGAATCAGGTTATAAGCAATTGAATGATTAGATAATGATGAAAATACTAACTCAATTACAAATTCGGGTTAGATGCATTCCAATTGAATTGCCAGAATGCCTAAACAGTAAATTTATTTAGTTGTTATCTTTTTCCTGTTAATGGTTCCTGAATATCTTTTAAGATTCAACTCTGGCAGATACTTTTGGGTTATTTGCCTACTTCTCGAGACTTGTGGGAAAAGGAGTTGAGTGATAATAGACAGAAATATACTAAGCTGAAAGAAGAGCTTCTGTCAAGTCCTGTGAGTTTCCATTTTCTACACATCCCTATTTTCACATATTAAACCAACTCCACAAGTCAGATGCTGATGAATTTCTCACAGTTATGTTATAATCAGGAGCATTTTTTGGTTAGTGCCTTAACAATTTCCTCGCACTAATCAAGATCTTCAATCTAGACAGACTGAGCTTACCAAACCCCCAGATGATGCTTCCACATCCGATGAAAACGCTGAAGATGATGTTGCTGGACCACTTAAACGGCGTGAGATATCTCATGAAGATCACCCTTTAAGTGATGGCAAGGCATCAGCTTGGCGTCAGTACTTCCAGGTAATCATTCCTTGACACTAAACTATCTCGAATTCAGTCTGGTAAGCTTCATTCAATGTCAATTAAAATGAATTCTGTCTACAGCATACAGAGATTGCAGAGCAGATCGATCGAGATTTGCAGCGTACACACCCCGAAATGAAATTCTTCTCTGGGGACTCGTCATTTAGTAAGAAAATCAAGGTATATATCTCAATCACCCCACTTTCTAGATGCAGTTCTCATTCATCTTCATTGCTTCCTCTCCAATCGAAAGAGTTCTTTTGGACCTAATACTCGAGTTTATGTGCTCATCTGTAGGAAGCGATGAGGAATATTCTTCTCTTATTTGCAAAACTGAATCCAGCCATCCGTTATGTTCAAGGCATGAATGAGGTCTTGGCCCCAATAATCTATGTATTCAGTACTGACACTGACGAAGACAATGCTGTATGTTCTAATTTCTGCTTTTCTGTGCTTAAAGTATTTGTTTTCCTTAAAGCTAATCATGGTTCTGGAATCCAAAACCCACTCTGCCATTCTCAGCTGATCTGTTCTCTTTCTGTATATTTTTCATCATTTTTTATTCTGTAGAAAATTAGTGCAGGTGCAATAGCTTGAACACAATCTACAAGTTCATTGCCTCTGCTAAGCAGCCTAATTTCAGCAGAAGATGAAATTCTGATCATAATCTTTCATCTCATCAGAGCCAACTTTCTCCACTTAATCTGTTGTCATTAGTCAGTTAGAACTTCCATGACATTCGCAGCCGCCCTCTTATTCTGCATTGCTCCAATTCACAAACTTTTATCATGTCTGAAATATCAAATGCTAATAACCTGGAACTGGTTCCATCAAGCAAGAAACAGGATGTAACCTATTCCCCTTACTGATTGAGCAGGCAAATGCAGAAGCAGACAGTTTCGCTTGTTTTGTTCGACTACTGAGCGACTCGGTGGATCACTTTTGTCAACAGCTGGATAACAGTCCTGTTGGAATTCTCTCCACTCTTTCCCGTTTGTCAGAATTGCTAAAAGCAAGTGATGAAGAACTGTGGAAGCATCTTGAACTCACAACCAAGGTAGATCAATACCTCAACCGCACTTTTAGGCTTTTTCTGCAGAATATTGAAGTTAATCTTGGAAGCTAAACTAGACTCCTCACATGCGCAGGTTAGGCCACAATTTTACGCATTCAGGTGGATCACATTGTTACTTACTCAAGAATTTAGTTTCCAGTCCATCTTAAGAATCTGGGATTCTCTTCTGAGTGATCCTTTTGGAATTCAGGTCTCCCTCTTGACTGAACTAATCTTTTCAGTTTGTCAATAAATGGTGGTGATGATTAGTAATCAGCAATGAGTGACTATGCAGGATATGCTTCTACGAATCTGTTGTGCGATGTTGTTATGTGTGAAAAGCAGGCTTTTGGGTGGTGACTTCATAGCCAACTTGAGGCTGTTACAGAACTATCCTGACATCAACTTAGAGCACCTCCTCCAGGTTGCTCAGGATCTCAGTCTGGACTCTTCATCCCGACACTTACCCATGTAAATTATCTCATTAACTTCCCTTAATCTGTAAACAACTGTCACTCTAAGTTAATCATAGATTAGTCTAGGTGATTGATAGAACTTTCTAATAATCACAAGCAACTTTCTGATAATTACAATACAAGTATGCTGTTGATAGAACTTGTGGGGCTCCAATCTGATTCCTTTTCAATATTTCAAGGCCTCTCACCATCTCCTCTTTTCAATTACAATGATTCCTTTCCCTTTCTTGCCTCATCTCAGATGGTATTGTGCATATTTCTCAAGATTTCCCCCCTACACCCTATTCCATTACACCATCCCCGAATTTTCAAAACTCGTTTAACTTAAGCATAACTTGTTAATATTGATTTGATTAGATAAAAGATACCATTGCTGATTATATGCACGTAAAATTATTCATCTCTTGCTAACATGTTAAAGCATTTGCCAAAACTAATCCAATTCCACAGCCAATAATTGGACATCACAAACGGTGGTTGGCCGGTGCTTACAGGCTGCGTGCCGACCAACTAGAGATATTGATCATCAAGCCAGTGACATCAGCCAAATCGACTTCTCAGTTCTCTCTGCCGTGTAGTGTCAGGCACCCACCCATCACCGTGGACTTCTCTTTCGAAGTCCAAGTCTCCAACTCTTTTTTCTTAGACAAAAATTTATATTTATTTTAAATAAATTATTTAATAAAATAATAATTTAAAATTAAAGAAAACTCTCTGTTTGATCAATAACATCCAAAAATCTGGCTTTTAATACACGCAACCTTAATCTTAACTAATGAAGAGATTGATTAAGAAAAAAATTATATTTAATTAATCAATAATTTTTTTAACAGATTCTACTCTTTCTTTCTTTCTTTTTTTTTTGCATATAAATCAATGTAAAATCTAAACTTAAAAGAAATTCAATATTAAATATACTAATTCAATTATTTGAATTGTGATAAAATTCGTAGTAAAATTTTGAAATGTTTATTAATTTAATTTATTATGCCTAATCAATTAAGAAACCATTAATACCCAAATTTATTTATTTGTGTTTTTTTTTTTAAAGACCGGCTACTCTCCCATAAAAAGCGTATTTGTTTGATGATGTACTTCTGCTTCAGTTTGTCTTCCGCCAACCAACCATGACCATGTCCTCTATACTCTGCTCGCAAGGTATAGTTCTGGCCACCGCTATGGCGGTTTCCGGCACCATAATCCTCCTCGCTCTTCGCCTCCAGAAGTCTATCCCTCTTTCCGAATTCCCCATCCTCCAAATCCCTCCCTCCACTTCTCAACAAGTTTTACCGTCATGTATCTCCTCAGGTATGTGTATGTATATATATATATATATATATGCGAAAAGGAACACAAAGCTCTCTGCTTTCTGTATATTCCTACGTTGTTTCTTCATGTGTTAGAAGTTCTTTCACTAAAGAATTGGACTTGGGAGACACCTAACGGTTGAAACTGTTATAATTCACATTGATCTGCGTTTTTTGATCTTTTCTCGTTGACTCTGTGTTTCTTGGTCTGATGGGTAACTTTTTTGGGTTTGTTTCTTTAAGAGAGAAAGAGAAAGAAGAAGATGAGGAAGAAGAAGAAAAGGGTACACTTCGCAGAGGACGTAGTCGATCCAAGAAGTGACGGTGAGGAGTTTAGGAGACAACAAGCAGCCATTTTTGCTTCTAAAAGCTCTTCTTCTTTGCATAAAAATGGCAGCTTTGAGTCTAAAGAAAGACAAATGCCTGCAAACAGAGTGGCCCTCTACAATGGGATTCTCAGAGATCGTGGGGTTCATCGATTGGCCCACTCTTCTTAGTTAATTTCATTCTTCTTCGTCTTCTTCTTCTTGTATATGATGTTCCTTTTATCTTTTTTCTCACTTCTCATCTTCATGTAACTTTTTAGTCTTGTTGTACATGATTTGTTTTAGTTTTAACAATATTGTCTAATGTTACAAGTTGGAAGGAAATCATGAGCCCACATCAACAAGGGATGTAATTAATTCCTATTTGTTTCCACCCGTTGCTAAATGGAATAGTGAGTTTGGGATTTTCAGGTAAATAATTTATATTAAAAATACATAATTTATAAATTATTTATAATTGAAAGTTACACAGCGAATTTTTTTTTTAAAAATCAAAATAGATTTATCCCATATGTATGTACTGTGTATATGTATGAGACAGGTGGTAGGTGACAGTTGGAGAAAAAAAAACTGAAATTCCTGATTGGAGAGGATTTTCCTACTTTGTCTTCAATTATATATATTTTCCTCCATACCTTATGTTAAATCCTTTTTTTCTAAGGCACTTTAGTTAAAAGAGTTCCAGAAGCCAAAGCTACGTACCAACCATTGGAGCGTTCTGACCAAACTTTCCCAGCCAATGAAAAAGACGCAGAGGGGGCTCCAATTCTGATTGTGAGCTGACAACACCATGTCCATGTGCTATTTTGTCTATATTGGATGTCCGTAATTACGTAATTTTAATAAATTATTTATTTATTGATTCGAATTTCGTACTAATAAATCTTAGTCTAATTATACTTTTCAATAATTAGAAGTGAATTCTAATAATTTTTCACTGCAGTCTTGTCATAGAAGTGAGTGATGAACCACATTTTTCGTTACCAAATACATACCACCAATCATGATTTCAGAGGAAAATAAGCATTTACATCAACCATATCTTTTCCTCTCAGGATCGGAGGGGGTGCTGGTTGAGCTTTTGCACATTTCTTGCCAAGATAAGATGTCAAGATGACCCTACACTGCACCAATAATTGGATCACTTTCTTTATCTATCCATGCACAGAAACTTTCCTTTTCTACGTTCCTATTCCCACAAAGTTCTCTTCGTGTCCAAATTTGTCTAGACCCGTTTCAATCTCATCCCAATATTGATTGCACACTCTAAATGTTATATCTAAGTGAGATTGAGTTCACCTCCCGGCGTTTCTTATTTGTCAAATCAAATGGAGTAACTAACTGCAATGCATCGTCAGTTTAATAATCTGCTGGATTCAAAAATATATGCAAAATGTCATTTTCCATTTGTCTACCTTTTGATTTTCAAGGCCTTAAAATATAAAGCAGTGGAAAATGTCGCAAGCACATGAGTCTGAATTTAAAGAAAAGTACATGACGCAGGCAAATGTCATGGTTCCTAGATTCTCCTTGTGACTGACCTAATCACTTGCGTTACAAAAGGAAGCAAGTTGGGATAAATTTAGGAACATCCTTATTACAAGCATTTATCACTATAAAATGATATGATATTTACAGTTTTAGTTTTTTCTTAAATTATATTTAAAAAATAAAAGTTTGAGTTGTGATTACTATTTATTTCAACTTAAAAAATAATTAATTAAGGGTTAAATTGTACTTAAATTTATGAATATCAATTCAAATATATTAAAAAAGACATAATACTTTTGATTAACAAAAGCAACCAAATGACGACATGCCTTGTCACCTGCCCTCCACACCTTAACTAAATACTTAATTATTATAAAGCAAAGTGTAGGAATGACCACATTTCTGCTTTTTGCTAGGTGGTTGGAGTTGGATGGCTTAGTGGACTTTCTTACCCTAATTTGGCCTCCTGGATAAGGATTAGTGACGTTAATCATTTTATTATATGCCTATTCTTAGTACCCCATTACCGTTCAAATGTTAACACTAATTTTATAATTAGTGTTTGGTAACACGTCAGATGAGGCCTTTCGAGTTAGAGCAAAGAGTCTGAGCCTTTAATCTAATTTGTCAATTTCAGAATAAATCAAATTTAAATTATCATCCATACTTAATATTACTTTAATAACTTTTATATAAGAAAAGGATTTGTAATCACTATTTTTAAAATATTGGGTATTTTTGTTTTCCATGTTTTGAATTAATAAAATCTTATGAATATTTTCTTACCTAAGAAACTAGTTTAACACTTGATAATTTATTTTTAAAAAAGAAATATATAAATATATTTAAAAATATCTATCAAACTTAAAGGTAAAATTTATCGTTTAGCGATTAGGCTAACCATAATTTTACGTATTATGATACCGACAAAGGATCTTTTATAAAAAAAAATTTTGTGCATTTTCTCTTATATTTAGTCTAAAATTTTAACGATAAGGTACTTGCTTCTTAGAGATTTAACATAAGTTTTTTCTTACTTAATCGTCTTATTATCGCCGTCGTCATCATCGTTATTATTATTATTATTTAGTTTTTTACTTACCTCATATTTTATTTATATTTTAAAATTTTTAATGTTGGTCTCTACTAATTATAAATAATATTATGTATTATTGGATTTTTTCAAACTCTACATACCAAGGAAATTTTCACTGTAGATGTATATTTGAGTTGACTAGATGTCGTATAAGTGTATATGAGAGAGAGCCCAGCCCATTAAGATATAAGTCCGTTGAGATTGGAACTCTTCTCAAACAGACTGGGTAGTGGGTACAGGTCAAGCGGCCTAGAATTAGACGTGACCGTACACACCCGTATTGGACTGAATGTAACCAAAACCCTAAATCAATTCTCGTGCCCGATGATCTGCGACTCCTTTTCATTACCACTTCCCGGTTCCTTGTCGAGTTCAAGATATCCTTTAAGCTGGGCAAAGCCTCGCCACCAAGCTTCCCAACCCACAATCGGTTAGTTCTGTTACTTTCTTGCTCCTGTTTGGCGCCTTTTTATGTGTATGCTTGGGATTGTTGTTGTTTGATCTTTACTGGGTTGTTCTGTTCTTGTCCATCTCGGGTCCTTAGATAGATGGATTGGTTTTTCTATGTAATTGGGTTGTAGTTGAATGTTTCGCAGTGGGTCAAACAATTTGTATTCATTTACTTGCCGTGTTAGTGCCGCAAATGATCAAAGGAATCGTTTTTATGAACCTCTTTTGAGATTATTAACTTTGAGCTACATAGATAGCACGTCTCTTCTTTGGTTTGCCATTTGAAAGTGGAACTGATGCATTTGTGCTCTGCCTTTTAATGTTTGAATGTCAATTTTGATTGTTGCTCTTACTTTCGTATCATCAGTAGCCATGAAGGTTCGATCTTCGGTGAAGAAGATGTGTGAATTCTGCCAGATTGTAAAACGCCGTGGTCGGGTATATGTGATTTGTTCTTCCAATCCTAAGCACAAGCAACGACAGGGAATGGCAACATTCGCATCTGAAGGGCTCATGTGTGTAATATGATACTCTTATCTGCCCTAGTTATTTGCTTCACATCCTTTCATTTATATTCTTTGCGTTATTGTACTGACTGCTAACATGTTAGGAAACTGTATATCCAAATACATGATATTATCTTGGAAAATATACTAACTTCCTGCACAATGCGGATAGGTTAAGTTATTTGGTCTTCCAGTCGAAAAACAATGTTGATGGAGACATGTTGGTGCTGTTTTTCATGGAGATCATGAACTCGAAAATATCAAAAGAAGACAAACGAGTGTATATTCTGTACTATATGTGTTAGGTCATATCATGCCTTGAGCTGTCATTTTAGATCTAACCAACAAGTCTATAGGCACGGTCAATCATTCCATGTTAGACCTTTACTGTTAGTGACCTTGCCTGGATAGAAATGTAAGTGCTTTGTTGGCGACCTTCACTGAGATGGAAATGAAACTACGACTAGTACATAATAAGAGTAAAATTGACTTGTTTTAGATATTTAAGCATCTGGCTGATTGGTTTGCCCTTTAAATAGAAAATTGTTTTGAGCATTTCTTTGTCACGCCCAAAAAAATGGAAATGAAAATACATGTTTTGTTGGTTATAAGCGAAAAGCTATCTAATTGACTTAACTGTTTGATAGTTCTTGGTATTTTCTGGACATGATTCATGGGCTTTAGTGCTTATTGCTGTTAGGCTCCAAATTGGTTGGATTGATGCTGATTATAAACAATTTGAAGGACAGGACGTCATATATATCGAGGACAATAATGGTTTCTGAATATAGGAGTCTGACCTAGACAGCAAATAATGATATAGGTAGACATTCCTTTATTCCTTTCCTTGAGCACCTAAGATTGTATCACTGACTACTGTGCTATACTCCTAATTTTCTAAGAAGTATTGGATGAATTCAACCAACCTTGTTTTAAATTCAAAATCCTTCCACTATTTTTCTTAGTTTCTCGTATGGTCACTGCTTACCGAATACCTGGCTTTCAGGCATATTATGTACTCAAGACTATGTGAAAGGTGATGGGTTCAAATGTTTCAAGTATAAGAATGTCAAATAAAATGGATGATGTATTTTTTGAATATGTTTCCAGATCTGAGCAGACAAATGTCAACCAGGGTATTGTACCCCGTCATAACTCTGGGGTTGGTCTGGCTTCTCTCATACCCAAAAGGCAAGAACCATCGTTTATATTTGGATGGAGTAAGGGCCTTACATCTATCCTCTTCAATCGGGGGAATTCGACATAGAAAATGTTAGGCAATGGTTGAGGCCGTTGAGATTAGCGATCAAATTAACAAGCAGCTATCACTCACAAGGCAGTTCGAACTTTTAACTTGCTTTGATACGAATGCAGAATCATCTTTGAATCACTTTTAGATTGGGGTCCCTTTGCTTCTTATGCGTTTACAATTTCTTATGGGTTACAGTGTTTGTATCAAATAAGCATGGGGATGCCTCACAAATTGGGTGCATGTTTTTATTTTCTGGCAGCAACGGAAAGATGGAACTGACATTTTCTTGTTCTTAATGTTCTTACCGTCTTCTTGATTGCTTGATGAAAGAAAAAGGGCTACATTACAACTGTTTCAGGGACATGGATTTCAGCAACCAGGTGCCATGATCAAGCTTTCTGGCCTTGGCAGGGATATAAAACATGTTCCTGAAATTGGGACCCATGTCTTTTTTATCTTCTGCTATAAATTACTAAAAG
>JAOQMP010000007.1:33091969-33104873 GCA_027563575.1 Erythroxylum pedicellare
ATAAAACATGTTCCTGAAATTGGGACCCATGTCTTTTTTATCTTCTGCTATAAATTACTAAAAGAAAAAGAACTATTGGTACTTGGGAAAGACCTTTAATTGCTTTATATCTGCTAGAAAGCATCAAACTTTCATCAATGATCATTATTTTATTGGATAATGCTTGGTCAATCGCAAAATAATTGCTCTTGTTGGTGCATAAAAAGCAACAAATCATAAAGAAACACATTTTGCTTTTCCTTTTGGCATAAAGAGAGGAAAAATGGGGTGTACTACGGTAATCTTAAAAGGTAAATAGTGATATAATATTCTTTAAATTGAGACAAAAATATCAAAATTCAATCAATTACACAGGAAGGCTTAGAGTTTTTCAAAAATATAATATTACTTGAAAAGAAGAAGTTCTTGAATAATTTAAGAATATTTAACAATAAAGGCAGGAGGTAGTAATTATTATTTTATATTTTATTCTAAATTTTCTAAATTAAAAGTCTCATTTTTATTATTTAAAATGCAATATAATCTCTCCTTTTTATCTCATCCATTTTATTCTATCACAAACTCTGTTTTTCGGACGAGAAAATAATGTTTCATTTCAACCGATTCCATTCCGCAATAAATCATAAAGTAAAACGTGTGAAAGCGTTCAACGCCAAATATCATCCACAAACCACCGCCACCATCTACCGCAACCACCACCAGCTCCACCATAACCTGTTCAGTCTCAACTTTTCTCTCACTCTCTTCTTATCATTCACTAATCACACACATAATTATGTCTCAGCCACCCACCTACCCACCAAGCCCAAGTTGCATAATTTGAAACAAGAAAGCTTGCAACTTTCCTATCTGTCTCTGGCCAAAAATAAAAATAAAAAAAATAGAAATCTTTTTTCTTGGGATGTTGTTGATTTTCTTATAATACGTCTTGTGAGTTAAATTTTAAATGGTGGCTCTGTGCAGCTCCGTTTCTGCCTGGATCGACCAGTTTCTTGCTTGTATGGGGTAAGTCTCTTATCTAATTTCCTTTCCAATCTCCTACTTTTCTTGTTTGCATCATATTTGGGTCTTGTTGCTTTCAAGTTGTTTGTGACAGCGTGAAAAATGTCTTCTTGGAAGCGAACAGTTGTGTGCAGTAATGGGTTGGACATGTTTTGCTCGTAGGAATATCTTGTGATGTGTGGAAAGTATGGGGTTTGACTGCTGGATTTATGGTAATGAGTGTCTTATTAAAAATGCGGCGTTATTTAGAAGCTGAGGTTGGAGTGAGATAAGACTTATCTAGGGTTCTTACTATTCTGAGCAAGATCATTTGATGAAAGATTTGGTCTAGATTCAAACTTGGCCTTCTCGGTTCCTTTATGTTCTTAAATGCTTTCTTTTCCCAATAAAAAATATGGTTTATGCGGGTTTGTCATAAGAGTATCTCAGACTAACAGAATCAAAGAAAAGTTTCGACTCCGTTGGAGCCATCGAACGAACTAAAACTGCTGTCCTTGGCCTAGCTAAAGCCTGCAAAGTCTTGTACTTGCGATCTAGAGTGACTTGGGATAGATTCCAAGCTATACTTGATATGGATTAGCTTATGGAAGTCTTTCAAAGACTTGAATTTTGTTACTTAATAGGTGTTAATACCGAAACCAAAAGACAAATTTTTTAATGTTGAAACTCAATGTAAGTGAAAGTTCCAGTTAAAGTTAAGCATTATCAATGTTAAATCCTATATCCATGGTCTCATTCAGTATTTGTTATTTTTATGTGGTGCATATCTATTATGTGGTTTAACCTGGTTTGCAACAGAGCAGTGGCTGTTTTGGTTGCTGCTCTAAACCCACACCAATTATTGCTGTGGATGAGCCTTCAAAGGGATTGCGGATACAAGGGCGAACTGTAAAGAAACCTAGTATATCTGATGACTTTTGGAGTTCCAGCACTTGTGATTTGGACAACAGTGCTATTCAATCTCAAAGGAGCATCTCATCAACCAGTTTATCAAACCAAAATCCCACTACTGGAATTGGTGGTACGAGTACCAATTCTGACTTTGTAAATCATGGTGAGATCTCGGAGTATTTTGTATTCTATGCAGAATACGTTAGGCTGCTAGTGGATACATTTTGGCCATCCTTTTGTGGTTTGAGTTTTTGCATGAATATCATCATTCAAAATATTCAATAAGATGACATGATGATATTCCTGTTTGCTACTTGAAGGTCTTCTTCTCTGGAATCAAACAAGACTTCAATGGATTGGAACTGACATGCCGAAGAAAGATCAAACTCAGAAAAGATGGGAGCATGGATTAAGGTGGTCTTCATTCTATCTGAAGTTCATTAAAATCCTGATCTACCTCACAAATAATCCATGGTTCTACAAATTCACTGGCACGAGCAGTTGTAATAGATCATTTTGTTATTCTTCTTTCTAAATTTTGTTCATTCTTGCCTTTCACTCTAATGTTTACAGCTGGAATACATCCTATGAAAGCTTACTTGGGACAAAAAATCCTTTTCCCCAGCCTATCCCTCTCCCTGTATGTGTCCATATACCGGTTACATTAGCTACGAATTCCTTCCTTTCTTTCATTTTCTTCTTTTTCTCAAATCCAGCATATTAGGAAAATAACCGAAATGTTGATTTGGATTTTGTCTGACAGGATATGGTTGATTTTCTGGTGGACATATGGGAGCATGAAGGCTTGTATGATTGAAGAACTGAATTGGAACAACTGCTTCGACCCTACTTTGTCAAAAACTCCTCATTTTTATGCTCCAGGATTCTGTAAATAGTTGGAAATTAGACAGAAAATATGAAAAATGAAAAAGAGAGACAGACACAATGGTCAAAATTTTCTACTTGGTTGTTGTGATATTGCTATTGATTTCACATCTACATCTCTCTCAAAATTGCAATCATTTTCTCTTCCCCTTCAAATTTCAGTGTAAAAACCAAATCTATGTACTGGAGCAATCAACACTTGAAATCCATTTAGGAGGGCCTACTGGACTTCTGTTTCTTGCCTGTAGCAATGCCAATGCCTGGTACAAAATGTTATTCAAGTCTCGTGTTACAGTATTAAGTAGGGGCTTGAAACTGCGGATTGAGTGATCAGCTTCCAAGGACTTGGTTTCTTAGTGATCAAGATGATAATGAAATAGATCCGTAATAGGTCGAAAATTATGTGAATGCCCCATGTTCTTCAAAAAGTCCACCTGACCTACCTTCCCATTCAATAATACATACAAAATCTTCAGAGGAATCGTGATCAGGTTCCCATATTCTATTTTGATTCTTTCAAGGAAAACAATCTTCTGTCTAGATCAAGCTCCTGTAGTAGCTGGTTTGGTTTTAGTAACCTTACAATGACCAAAAAAGTTCAAAAAATTGCAAATCAATTGCAACAGGTTTATTGGCAATGTAATGAGCTGCAACTGGGAAGCACAAGTGGTAAGGTTGCTTACAAGCAAACCCTGCATAAGCGATTCAGGGTTTGTGATCTCAAATACAAAAGAAGTGAAGTTATCAGGCCCTGAACAGCCAGACCTTGAAATGAACAGAGAAAAAGAGCTTGGGAATAAGGATCAACTCATTACTGACAAGAATGCCTGTAAAGTATTAACTTTCACCTGCACTTTCAGTGGGGAAATTGCAGTGTTAAAAGTACAGCATCAAAAAAACAAAGAGAGTGGCTTCTCTCGGTTCTTTTTGCGGCAGTTGGATTGCCAGAAATGAAATTGTGAACCAAAGGAAAATGGTGCTGCCCTTGTTGGGTTGAAAACCTCTTCAGTGTGTGAACAGATATTTGAGTTGCCGACCTTGCGTGGCAGCTCTAGTCGCTCCTTCCCACCATACGTACGGTCCTAGAGCAACAGACGAAAGCTTCGACCTGCTCTCAGGGAGGTGCAGATGAGGAAATAAGTGCTTTCAGCCTTAAAACATCCTGATATGTCACCCTACCTCCCATTTCCAAAACCCAACAAGTCGGTTTCTATTCGTATCCTTCTGTCAGCAGATTCAATATTTATTTCTGCAACCTGTTCAAAGTTAATGCCTGTAAACTCATTTTTCTTCGCCTTCTCTCCACTGAAAGCTCGAGTTCCTGGAAGAGTTTAAAACGTTCACTGCACAAGAGAGAAGCTTCCTACTCTAAGCTGGTCTCTCTAGAGCCTCTCGATGTGGAAACTTTAAGTAGGTTTGCATCTATATTAGAATCAGATACAAATGTTGAGTCCAGCTTGTAGATGTTAATGATTCTCGTTATCCATATCAAATTTTTGGGAACATTCCTTAGTCAACTTTTTGACTTTTTCCAATAGTGACGCTACTACAGTGATCGCATTGAAGGGTATTCGTTGATTTCTAATAATTCTGCTTCTTTAAGGGACTAGTATGCAGGTTCCATCTTACGTTTCCTGTTTTAGTTTATCTGATATTGAGAAACTATAAACAAGACTACTTCACGAGGTAATGTTAGTAGTTATAGTACAGATTCCTTTGCAAATTCATAAACTAACATGCATCAGTAGAATTAACAACTACCATATTCAAATACTAATAATCCATGGCAGTGATTTGAAGAAGGATAAAGATCAATCCATTTTTCTCCAGGATTGATTCTTACCCCAAATGCTACCTTTTCCCTTTTGGTAAGTATAGATTACAGATGAAAATGGGTCGGGTTGGTTGGGAGCTCGAGTCTACAAAAATTTGGTCGGTCTAAGTCCGAAGTCAACCTTGATTAGCTTTAGATAAATGAACTCTTTAAGGCTAAATACCATTTGAGATTCAGGAATGCCTGAAAAAGTCGAAACCCACTTGTTGGACTTTCCCAATTCGAATCTGGCTAGCATCTTACGCGAATATGACTATTTCGGACAAAAATAAGAGAATATATATACAAAAACATATCCTACATAAGCATTCACATACACATATACAAAGCCGGGATCTTGGTACGTGATATACAATACTAGGATATGCCGATCGTCATAGTCTGATCCGCTCTACATACAATTAACTTCTTAGGACACGCGCCATACACCATTGTACTCATCCATTGATATGCTTTTTGGCTAAGAAATCTGCTTCACACTCATAAAGATAGATCAGCAATTCATCCCATTGAAAAGGCTTGACCTTGCACCTTCTTTTGGTATCCAGATTATATTCTCAAGTTTAGCACACAAATCCTTGTAGAACTGCAGAAGGAAAGTCCATGAAATGATTCTTGATGTTAATAGGTGTCACCAATGAGAAACATGTAAACCAAAAGTGCAGAAAGGATCTTGTACCAGTCACTTAACAAATCAAAAAATACGCAAATTGAATAAATCCTTAGTGATCCCAAATTTCACATCAGGAGAGTATTGACTAATAATTAGTACACAAGTAGGTGTGATCAAATAGCCAAATTGAGTATTCAGAGAAAAATAAAGCCTTCCTAGACGATTGCAAACTCTGAAGTTTGAGACTTTGCTGAAGCTACCTTATGATATTCTAGAGTATCCCCTGCAGCTTTTCGGACATCTATCATGAAAAGCGATGGTGCAACTTCAAAGATCTATCCATTTCAGAAGAGGAAAGTAATTAGTAATACTAAACCTGAAGCCAGGGTTGGTTGCATACTTTAGGATTAGGCTGTTCACAGCAAGAGAATGAAAGACATTAAAGCATAGATCTTCCTTAGGAAGTTACCTCCAGGACAACAGCAAACCGCACAGCCTTGTTTGCAGATTTTCCTTCCAGTCTTGTCTGCAGAAATAAGATCATTTTAAAGACAATAGAGAAGATGTGAAAATACCAATAAAACGATTCACTCTGAATCTCATATGCTGCAGGATAGCATGAACACTGATTCATGAGGAGCTGTCAGTAGTTGCACCAACAAATGTAGTTACTTTCTCTTTGTCCTAGTCTGTATTTCCTCATTCAAACATAAATCCCTCGTCCATTGTTCTAGTTGTAATCCTAATGGTATCCAATATTAAGATTACACAAGTAACACCAAAATGATCTTCATCTTTACGTTTAGTTGTTTCAGAAAAACCAGAATGACGATATTGTTTCATCCATGCATCCAACTGGGTGATCTTTGTAGATATCTAAATGTAGGTTGAGCAACATGATTGTATCTGCAAGTACATGGGCAGTAAAATAAAGTTATTAGATTATTAGTTAATTCAGAACCACACCTTGTAATTTCTGGTATGAACCTTCAGACTCATCGATTCTGCAACAGCTTCAATTGTTGAAAGGATCTCTTTTGCTGGTTTACGGGATACAAAACGTGTTTGTCGTTTAACATAGTCCTGCAAGAGCACAAGAATGCAATCAGGCAACATAACGGCATATCTCACACGATATAACTGAATCTTGCCAAGGAAATTAACCAATCATAAAAGGTATAGGAAAAATAATCAAGAAAAGAGAAGGGAGAGGATGGGAGGGAAAGAAGGTACAAGGTATCGACAGTTTGCCATTGCCTCAGTACCTGTCTTCTGTCAAATAATGCTGACAGATTCAACCCCTGGGATAGGGTAATCATTTCAAATGCATTCATTATTAAAGGACCTCCTTCACTAGCTTTCAAGTGCTCATCCACATATCGGTCCTGCATGGGAAATAATTACCACGTAAAAAATGGATCCGAGTTCAAAAGAATGCAAAACAGAGAAGAGGTAGTTCAATGTTTTGATGGTCAAGAACAAGTTAAAACTTAAAAGGAAAGGCATTCATAGATCAGCAGACCCATGAGTTAATCACCAATGTCAACTTCAGTGTTAGAGACCATAACAATGGCATGAATAGCCCACCTCAATGTCATCAAAAACAGCACGAACATCGTCCAAGTTGACTTCGTTTTCCTCATTATGTCTGGCATGCACATAATTTTTACAAAACCAGCTATCTCTTTTGATTCTTTCAATTTTTATCCGCTGCATTAAAGGTGAAACAATTTTAGAAGAGCATAAGCAAGTTATGTTATTATATTTATAAGTACGAAGCAAATGCATAATGATATGGCTAAAATCGCTAAGCTAGAAACTACCTCCAGTACTGTCCTACATAAAACCACAGAGTGGCAAATTCAGCTACATAGTCTGATTTTATGATTAGATTTCAATTTTCAACATAACAGGACCTCGATCAAATATGAACTAACGTATTTCATGACTGTCTGCAAAACCTTTAATCAATTGCACAAAATATAACCAAATACAGGGGCTAAAATCAGTTGCCACTAATGTTTGATTCAGGCCAATGAAAAAGTACAATATAGAACTATGGTAAGCTCCGAATCAGAAATCAATTCTAAAACACCCAACAATGGGGTGAATGAGAGTACTCACTGCTTTTGGATTGGGGTCAAGTATCTTATCTATCAATGCCTTTGCCCCAGGGGAAAACCAAAATGGACAAGCATACTGTGAAGCATTTATCTGGAAGTCAACCAACAAAAAGAACATTACATATTCCAAAACATAAGTCAACCAACAAAAAGAACATTACGTATTCCAAAACATACTGTCGAGATTATAAATTCCTACGGCATACAAATTTAACCCAATAAGAAAAAGTCCCTTGTGAAATTGGCAAAGGAAAGAGGAAGGACTTTGTGACCCCTCTTCCATCATGAAACATTACAGGGGCACCTGGCATGTTTTCAACTGAAAATGAAATCCAAAAACTCTATGTGCATTTTAGATGAGGAAAGGGCATTAGTACCAAAAAAAGGACCAAATGGAGAGGTAAGAGATATAGTGCCCCACCTAAATACCCATAAAAGAGAGGCTACATAATGGGAAAAGTTAACTACTTGAGATAATAAGCAGAAGTCTAAATGTCGGAGTATAAGAATGAGGAAGTACATTAGTGTATTGCTCACAATATTGTAAGTTCAAAAAGTAAACCTGTAACGTATCACTTTAAGAAAAGAACCTTTTGGTACAAAGTTGGGAGGTCTGTCTCCTCAAATGGAAGATATCCAGCCATTAGAACATAAAGGATAACACCACATGACCATACATCAGCAGCTGCACCATCATAACCTTGGTGGCCAAGAACCTGAGAAACACTCCTCATTTAAAAAGTCGGAACATATTAATAATGTAAAGAAAAACTATGCAAGAAAGTTGCCAAATTTGACATGCTTAGGCTAACACACTAAATCCAAAGCCTACATTCTACATACATCAGAAAAAGTTAGGTAAGAGAAATTCAGATCATAATGTTTCCATTTGCTAAGATTGTACCTCAGGTGCAACATAATTTGGGGTTCCACAAGTGGTATGAAGGAGTCCAACCCCCTGCGCATGAAATAGAAGCAAACACTTCAAACAAACAGAAAAACCAAGAGACAAAAGGGGGAGAGAGGAAGGGAGAGAGGGAGATGGAGGAGGCGCAGATAACAAGTAAAACATGCACATACATATCTAGGAATTGTATGTACATGTATATGTGATATTTGATGTCAACTAAGGTAAACAGGAGAACAAATTCTTACCTGTTGGGGTAGTGCACTCAGTCCAAAATCAGAAACCTTCAGATTTTCATTAGAATCTAGTAGAAGGTTTTCAGGCTACATAAGGAAAGGATAAAGTCATGATCAAAGAATGAGACCGTGTAATCAAAGAAGTCAAGTGTTAAACATAAGGGTTTACCTTCAGGTCTCTGTGGTACACACCCTTACTATGACAATGTGAAACTGCATCTATAAGCTGCTGAAAATACCTCCTTGCTTCATTTTCTGGCAATCTTCCCTGGACCTATATATTCAGCCAAGTTGGGATAAATGTCTGCTACGACTGAATAAGGACTAGCAACTTTGGAGCATGAATAACAATATCTTGAGGATGAAGCTTTAACTTTCAATTCCATGAAAAAGCTAGGATGAAGCAAAAGATACTAGAAACTTACAATTCTATCAAACAATTCTCCTCCAGTAACAAACTCGAGGACAATATATACCTTCGTCTTGCTTGACAAAACCTAGAAATCCAACCAGGATAAAAGGAGTAAAGATACATGTCAATAATCAATATGATTACTTGAGGAACAAAAAACACAAAGCACCAGCCAAATTGAATCGTTAAAAGTCACTAGATGCATGATAAATAGTGAAAGAATACCTCGTGAAGTCTCACTATGTTAGGATGTCGGACAATCTTCATGATGGATATCTCTCTTTTAATCTGGGAAACAAGAGTTGGCCATGTCATTCGGAGAGGAAGAAAACATGAACCAAACCCAAAAAAACTTTTTGTTCAGAACAAATCATATTCTTTCAAGCCTACCAAACAAAAAGAACTTTGAATTCTATCTGCATATAGAGCTATGATTTGAAGAACAAATTTTTTTTTATTAAAAGGAAAACTAACGAAACACATTACATATCTAGTTTAGGGAAACAAATTCCCAACATATCCTCTAAAAGGAGAAGATGGCACCCAATAGGTGTAGTATCAAAATAAGTGACTCCTACATCAAAGTAACCAGCATAGTTAGCAAGCCAGTCAGCGCATCTATTGCTCTCTCGATATATATGTCGATGAAGCCAGTAAAGTTGAAGAACAACTTTACTAATGTATCATGAAACACAACCATACGTAAATCAGTTACAAACATGAACTCTCTCACACGTACATAAACCATCCCTTTACCACAGCACAGGCATTTCATGCTCGGAGTTGCATATATATGCCTAAAGTTACTTAAATGAACAAGTTTCATTTACATTAGACATCATCAAACTCATATGTATTTATAAATGCATCATGTACTTACCTGATCAACCATTTTGTGCTTGAGAATGGTGGTTTTAGCCAGAATTTTGATGGCCACATCCTCTCCTGTCTCAGTGTTTTGGGCAAACTTAACCTTGGAAAAGGTCCCTTGGCCAATGGTACGACCCAGCTCATACTTACCAACCCTGCTCGTTACCTTTTTCATGATTCCTTTAATCTCATCTCTCTCATCAGCATCCCTAAAAGAAACTGTTCAAAGTCTTAACCAGAACAAATAGCAAACTAGCGATCTCAAAACAAAAACGAAAAAAGAACAGAACTTTAACACGACAATTTTAAAAAGCAGGCAAACCCAGAAATGCCATCCAGAAAAACGTGAAATTTCCGAGCTTTGATTTTCTTTGCGCACAACTTTCCAAGAAACAAGCACAAGCGACTGATTCAGGCAAAAGAAAACATTGGATTCCTTTTTAGAGAATCAGATAAGAGCACATGCAATTGTAACCAATCTAACCAAGCAAGTCAAGAACATTCCTGATAACTCCACATCAAGAATCTTACAGGGAACAAAAATCAATAACTCCGGAATCAGATTTAGCGGGAACTTAGTGTCGCCGGAGCTTCTTGCCAATGAATTGGGATCAAAGCAAAGTCACCTATATATCAGGGACGCAGACACACGCGGTGAAGTAACGTTGAGCTTATCTCAAATTTCGTTGGCTTGTCTCCGCTAAATCTGTGATTGGTTTAGCAGTCAAATTTATTGGCACCTTACGAGTAGACAGTACATTTTATACTTGATTCGAATGAGGAACACTGCCAGTATAGTACAAAAATCGAAAATAGACAATGTGATGTTTAATTAAATTGCTGTCGATTGCTTGCTCAATTTGTAAACAAAATCTTGGCTTGAGTCATTTTGATTAATATATAAACTATTGAGCCCTTACGTCAACATCGGATACTATAAAATATCATTTGGAGCATGCGGTCGACAAAAAGAACACATCAAATCAACTGCAGAAAAGCCAACCAGATATGTAATTTTTATTTGAAATAAGCATAGCATTATATATTTAAGTTTAACTTTTTCCTTTTCAAAAAGTTAATAGGGTTGGGATCAACTCTCAATTGGCTTTGAACACCAAAACCGAATCTATGAATCCTAATCCCCACCCAAGGTTGAAGATAAGTACAGTCTCTTATTAATACCACAGAGTCGTTATGTTTTATATTACCAAAGTGATTTGTTTAAAAATTAAAATTAAAATTAAAATTAACTAAAATATACCATCTCAAAAAGATAAAATCATACTCAAGCCCAACCGGATGTAACAACACTACCACGTGCTTCTCTTCAAAGCTTGAACGAGACCCAACAATGGAGTGTGGGTGAGTGGGACGATTCAATGAATCAGTAGTTGTGGTTCCCACTACCATTACTCATTGTACTGGATAATTGGAAACTCTGTTTACTTGTTATCCTTTTAAAAGAAAACGACACGAGGCTTAGCAATTGGGCCGATGTTCGGCGTGGCTCAAAATCAAAGCGCCATATGCCTAGATTTAGGTTAACTGGGCCTTAGGTTGAGCCTCGAGATCAGTTTTCTCAACCTAAAGCTCAACAAGTAATGATAAAACGACGCCGTTTTTATTTTTAAAAAAATAATAAGTACAACTTCAGCCGACCTAAACCATTTGTCATCCTTTTGATAATTTCTTTGTTTTTCTTAAAAAATTGAATAAGCAGTTTGAATTTTATGTTCAACAAATTTTGGTAAAACAATATTTGAATCTTCTTTATAGTTTAAACAATTTTTGATAAATTCCTCGATATTTAAAATTTTCAACTGAGTGTTTTTAATTAAAAAAACTCTTTTTTTTTTACTTCGAATGAAAAATAACGATAAAACACCTGTAAGATAAATATTAAACCCAAACTAATAAAATGTCGCTAATATAATGACTCTACTCATCTTTTAAATCAATCCGAATAAATTAAATTTGACTTAAATTAATAATTAAAGATAATTATAATGAAGTATTTATTCATTTCGGATTTAATAATTTCATTTTGAAATTAATAGCATTTAATTTTTCATAGCTTGATAGTTCATACTATATATTTTGTCATTTATTTAAAAGAAAGGGGTCTTTTTCAAAAAAATGAAAATTAAAAGGAATTTTTTTGAAAATTTTAAAATAAATATTTTTTAATCTTAAATTTTATTATATCTTTATTTTTAGCAATCACTCTCTTAATCCCTTATGTTCAAAAATTTAAACTTTCTGACTTGAAAGTTCATGATAAGGTTAATTTATATCACTTAGACCACCTTTTGGAGGCAAACTAACTTCATGGTTGATGCTTTGAATGGGTTGAAACGACCTTGGCAAGCATTTTTATGGTTTAGGACATGGAGCCTATCGATAGAGTCCAGATGGTTACGGGCTGGATAAGCCTGACTCCTTAAAACTTAGGCTTAAGGTTGTCTTGTTTTATGCTCAAACGGCCCTAATTCGGTTAATATATTCAAAATAATATATTAATTGATTAAGTTTGAAATTTTTAATTAAGTTATGATCAGATTCAAATATTGAATTAAGTAAAACCCAATTTTTTTGGTACTTAATTACTAATATTATAAATACATAAATTATGACACAAATTCAATTGCAATCATAATTTTGTAGTTAATTAAAATCTTGTTATTAAATATGGCCTTAAAATAAAGATGGTAACGTACGAGGACTTATTGTTGGTCTAATCTGGTTTGATTTGAACTTTGGGATTCTCTGTGTGAGATCGAAACTTATCCTTATTGCTCAAAACGGTATTATTTTGTGTTATTCATTTAAATCATTTAATCCGACTATCAATAACAATTTATATACTAATCAATGATATAAATCATTTCATCCAATATTAAACTGTTATAAATTTAGTATATAATAAACAAAAAGAAAAAATTGTAAGAATAATTAAAAATATATGGTACACAATAAAACACTTAACACATCACACAGCTTTTCTTCTATTCCGGCCAACGAAAGCACTATCTGGGCTAACGCTTCTTCACTCATTGAAGCCGCTTGTAGAGATTCGATGTGATTCTTTTTTTTATTCTTTTAAAGATTCAATCTTTTCTTCTTCTGTTTTT
>JAOQMP010000007.1:33137732-33156791 GCA_027563575.1 Erythroxylum pedicellare
GCTTCTTAGCTTATTCCCTCTTTCCCGATCACTTGTATCATAGATTAGTTAACTGCACTGACCTTTGTTTATACTTGGGTTTCTTTACCATTTTTTTGTGGATTTTTTATCCCCAAGCTGAGATAAGTTTGTTATAAGCAGTTTTCCTGCTCTTGGACCCATGTTATGTAGAAAGAATAATAATGGATGAAATGAAATTTGCCTCTTTGGGGTGTTCTTGTATTTGATCGTCTCGGTTTGATCATTTTGATTGATTCTTCTTGTCCTGTAGGAGGATACACAGATTAAATTTTCAAGTAAATAACATGCTTTTTTTAGGTTTCAGCAAAGTAGCTGATATGGAAATTGCAGGTCTGAAGATGTTAGTACATATCTGAAAGGAATCTAGGTGGTGTTCTTCCAAAATGTTTATCTTGAAGCGACGAAATCTGTTTCCAGAAATGCATGTCATTTTATTTCATTTTCACTCTGGTAGCTCAGGTGGTTCGTATGATCCAAAACCATCCAAGGACTGAACCACCCACCAAGCCAAAGCCAAGCGAAACAGTCATTACAATAGCTGATAACTCTGCATCTGATGCTGGGACGGACTTGGGAGCGAGGATCATGATCACACTTGTTAGATATCCATTAGTTACTCCGAGCAAAAATGTCAAAACTACGACTGGTGCTTCAGTTTTTAGCCACTTTGGTCCGTTTAGGCATGCTGCGAAAAGTGGATAGAACAATAACCTGAGTATGCAACCCCAAGTTGCCTTCTTAATGCTCTTAAGTAGACATACCGCTGTCAAGGACTTCCCTAGAAAATCAGACACATTGTACACTGTTATTAGCAACACTGGATACCAGTCTTTCAATACCTCAGATGAAAGATTTTCGGCAATGAATCCAGGGAATATCGACAGAGTCACGACATAGATAGTCATAATCCCGAAAGCAGGCCAGTGAATCTTTCTTGCCACTGTCCAAAAGTTTGGCCTCGAGTAAAGGGTATTCACCAGAAGAACGTTTTGCTGATGTTCCATCAGAGGTAATTTGTGCAGCACGTTGCAGCAGACAGTGCAGCAGAGCAGAACACTTATGCTAACTAGGAAATAGAAGTGGGCACTTGCTCGGAGACCTTGTGAGTTTTGAGGGAGTGAGGCTTTTGTTATTATCCTCAAGATGGAGACAAGTACACCTGCAATTGAACAAGGGACTTCTTTTAGCAGAATAAAGAGTTTATCTCGCAAAGAACTTGGAGACCGGCGTTAACATGGCGGTCCATGATTCAGGTTTTTAGACCAGCTCCTAGAGAAACTATGTGCAGTCATAGTTGCACACGAGCTGGAGGTTGTGTCTGAAAAATATGAACTCTCCTATTGGCTCGCTAAGAGAATGATTCTCGTAGGCATTGGAGGACTCCATATATGTTCACCACACTCAGTGGTTTCCATGTTTATTTAATTTGGTTAGCATTCTACTGAAAAGTGGTTTTCTAATAATGTTGTTTCTCATGTAACGGTATAACTTAAGCCATTTACAGATTCTAGGAATCTAAATTTTTTCCAGGACTGGAGATGTATTCAGAGGGAAAGATCAGCCTTTTCTTATTAGCTTCTTGACCAGTTTTAAGTACAGAACGTCTTATTCGTCATACTTTAACATGAACCGTTTAACTATGCAAACTTGAGAAAAAGAAAAGTTGAAATGCACTATACAAAGTAGTACCTGAAGAAGCAGTTCCAGCAAAAACAGCCTGCATGTACTGTTTTGGGAGCTTTCCTGCTGATCCTATCAAACTCCCTCCGATCAATCCATCAGCTAGACCACAAACCACGACTGAGGCAACTGTTACTGCATAGGCTCCAGTTGGTCTCCCTTTTGACGCATTAATGCTCCAAGCCCAGTCTATTGTTGGTGCTGCCATTAGAGAGAGTACAAACATACAAAATCCCAAGTTCATTCTTACCCTGTAACTCAGTTTCTTGCTCCAGCCACCCCAAGTCATGACAATAACTAAAAATAGTACTGAAGAACTCATGTAAGCAACGGAGAAGACTTTCTCAATGTGCTTCGTCGGATAGAGATTGCAAAAGTAATCAACAGCTGTGATATATGTGTTCCATGGTAGCAAATTGCCAGCACCAAGAAGGAAATGGATGATATAACCTATCTTCAAAGGGTCTTTTGGCTCAGATTGATCTCTTGGCTCCTTTTCGATGTCCATTTTCTGCATGCTTCTAGCATAAATTTATGAACCTCTTGCTTGGTTTTTGAGCTTCTTAGAAGTGCAAACTGAACATTATATACTGCTGTTGACTAGAAAAACATAAAAGAGCTAGGCTGAAGGAACATATTCTCTAAGGGCTAGGTACCTAGCTCATATCTACATGCCAAAACCTTCTAAGGTTAGGAAAGTGCTACCAAGACTGAATCATCTTAAACGGTTAGCATGAGCCAGTAGGGCTTATTGACGGCTCTATTTGGTGTGCTTGGGATTTGATTGATGTGCTGGTTATGGAATCAGTGAGGCTAATGCATGTTGAAAGTTGGTGCCCTGTGGGGACAACAACTGATGGGTGGTGTTAAGAAGTACATTGTGGTGTTTGTACATGACATGGGCAAAGCTCGCTGGCATTGTCGAGCTAGTCAGAATCTTTCGGGACCAATTAGTTAGTACTTACATAATCATGAGTTGGAACTTGGGAACAATTATTGGCTCCATTTCAAGTGTTATGACCGGTCGACGTTGAAGAACATCTTCTGATAAACTTCATACACTCACTCACTGCATGCAATAGGAAAGAGTTACTAATGAAGTATGAACTGCGTATATGGATCATAAATAAACTCACGGCATAACCTTTCAGACTTCAAGATAGTGCCTTTCTCTGATTATTCCCAAACGGGGTTCGGTACAATCCCATCAGTCCTTTCAAATTTGGTGCCAGAAAGATCAAAGGAAGTAGTCTTTTTGGTGGGAGGAATTGAGTCGGTTGCTTGGCATGCGAGAACTCGATGCCTTCCTTCACATGCCAAAGAGATGTTCACTCTAGAGCTCTGATACACCCCTTTTTTGACATTTTCACAATCAGCTAACCAGCTACAATTATTCCCCCTTTTCCTTTCTATCCTTTTATCCCAAAACTTTTGTTTTACTTTGTGGTTGTGTTGACAGCTGAACTATCAGCAACCCACCATTGTGCAAGCAGCTAAGATGGTGGAATTTTGGATGGCAAGGACTTGTCTGATATTGGATATGTATTCTAATCCAAGCCAAAAAGCAACCCACAGTCGATGAACTCGATTAGAAGATGATTGAACCTTGGGTTCACACATATTTTGATGTTCTCTAAAGAAAGTCCTTGTGATGACAAAGAAGAAGATAATGCTGAGCTTCTATGGTATCTGCTTACATGTTACATTAGATACATATGTACAAAATGCCCATATATAGCTTTCCCAGTATATCTTTATGTTGTACCGGACCAGTTGATCAAATCTTAGTTTAAATTTAAATTTAAAAGTTCGAATAAATAATTTTTTGTTCGATTAAAAATCTTATCAAATCTAATCTCAAATAATTAAATTTTAATAATTAAAAAAACCTAATTAAATAAGATTTTAGTTGTCTGACATTTAATTAAAATCTAATCGTCGAAAAAAGCAGTTGAATTAGTGACGTGGCAAGTTCCCGTTGATCTCATTCTGCTCCCTCTACTGACATATTTATTAAACTTTCTGGGCTACCGGCGCCACTACACGACGGAGAAAATCTCTCCAAGTCCAGCTTCCCAATCAACGCTGAAGAGGTCTCGCCGTCACCGTAACCGTAACCGTCTCCGTTATACGACTTTGGTCGCGATCACTAGCTCGAGTGCCTAGTTAGAGTGAGAGACAGATGGAGGCAACGACGTCGAAAGGGCAGAGACTGGAAGTCGAGGAGCGCGGCGCTGGAGGGAAGAACAGGAAACCTTCGTCGAGGAGACCTCCGACTACTCCTTACGCCCGTCCACAGCCTCCAGCTCACCAGAACAAAGCCCACCGCAGCCGGTGGCTCTCTAAGTTGGTGGATCCGGCTTATCGTCTTATCGCCGGCGGCGCCAACCTAATCTTGCCGTCTTTCTTGTCAAAATCTGAGCCAACCAACGAAGGCAACGGTTAGTTCGTAACTGGAACTTTGTCTAACTATTGTGCTGAATTATTGATTAGGGTTTGTAAATTGATGGTGTTCAATTAATACTCAAATGCATTTAGTTTATAGAGAAATTTGAAATGTGAATATTTGCGGAGTAGTAGACAGCGTATCTTTATTGTTAAGTAACTTTTCTAATGACAATATTCAAGTGGGTTACTTACGGGATTGCTTTGGGACATTTTGGATTTTCTTTTTTCGTTTTGACCAGACAATTTCAGGACTGAAGGAGAACAAGATGCAGGTGGTGACGATGGAATTAACGCCTCAAATGTAAGAAGTTTGATTCTATTGTTTACAAAACTTAGCGTTTTGCTTTTCATGGTCTAGATTAATAAGTTATATCGGGCAGTTTATGAAGTCACTTATTGGGTCTTGTAGTGTAATATCATGCTTGTTTTCATAGATTGTGTCCAGATTCTTGCTTTAATTTCCTTTTCCTACAAGTCTGTCTTCTTTTCGCATTTCCCGCCGAATTTTCACACAGTTCTTCTGTCTTCAATCCGTGCAGATGAAGTTTTATTTCCTTCACGTATTATGTTTCCAATTTTGCTTTATCTGTTACGCCATGCAACCTATATAGTTTCTATCTTGTGTAGAGTTAGCTATTACTTAATGGGAAGAACCTGTTCCCTTACTCTTTTTAGATTCCGATTGGTTGAAAATATGGAATTCATTTCCATATTATCCTTGGTTGGTATGTCTGGAGGTTAGTGGAAGCATGATTTACCTTATACATTGATTGGGTATTTTCTGGAAAGTTTTACATGGTTAATGTGCATAATTTTAATTGTACTGCAATTTCAGCTTCATCTACCAACACATTAGTCTAATAATAAAGAGTTAATTTATGCAGCATATTGCCCCTCAGTCAACTGGTGCAGCTGGTACAGGCACAGAAACAGATAATCCACTATGTGGTCCAGATTTTGATGGGCATGAAAATCTCCGGAAAGTTGAGATGTCCGAGCACAATGGGCTTCATGAAATTGAACAGCTTATCAAGCAGAAAAACCTTTTCAGGTAAATGGTTATGTTTTATAGGTGCAGCAAGAAGTGCATGAACAGACTACATATGCAGATAGATTTCCAAGCGTGTCTGATCAATATATGGTATACTGTACCATGATCCTGTAAGAATATGATGCTATAGTGGAATTCTGGGTGACAGTTGCTAATCTATACTTGGTTTGCATTGGTTAAATGAAATTCTTTTTTCTTAGTGTTCTCCGTTTATGTAGGGCGGAAATTGATCATCTGCTGAAGATAATACATTCAAGAGCTGTTGATCCTCCTGAAGTTGAGCAGGAAAAGAAAATTTCAGGTGTGATTGTTGGAGACGATGGAAAAAAATCATTGGTTTCAGGGTATGTAGGGCTGTCTAATGAAGTGAAGCATATTGGTGGAACATCAAATGATCAAGAAAAGAGATTTTCAAGAGTGATTACAGAAGATGATAGGGGACATATAGTGGCCTATGAAAATTCGAGGAAGACGATTGACGAAAAGCCCCAAAACTGGAATGTACCTATTTGGGAGAACTTGACCCCCCTGAAGTCATCTGTGAGTTGATTACTCATAATTGCTAATTTGCATCTTCCATGTGGATATAAACTTTGGAATGCCATGCAACTAATTAGTGTATTTTTCATATTGATGGTTGTCTATGTGAGCATTGTTATCAGTGAATGACTCTCATGTGTGGCATTAGTCTTTCTATGTTCATGTGATAATGCACCTACGTATATTTGGAAGAAGTTTGCACCACACAGGATGTTGAAAATAATATCTGAATTGAATACATTTTAAAAAGCATGATTGAAGTGCAACCCAAAAATGTCAAAAACAGGGGAATTGCTACAAAGTAGATCTGTGACATCTGATGTATATCTTTTCAAGTATTCAATATCTCAAAATTTATTAAATAAGCAACCCAAAAATGTAAAAAACAGGGGAATTGCTACAAAGTAGATCTGTGGCATCTGATGTATATCTTTTTAAGTATTCAATATCTCAAAATTTATTAAATAATAATGGCCCAAAAGGTTGATTTCTGCACATTCTGGTGAGTTAGCCGTCGGTAAGATGAACAGACATTTCTTCTGATTCCTTTTTATGTGTAGTTATTTCTCTAGATAGTCTGACAGCATATGCAATTTTGCAGCTGCTAGATGTTGGTGCTTCGCCAGTTGAAATTGCAAGGGCTTATATGGAAAATCGAACACCAAAACTAGACTATGGCCGTATGAGTTTTTCTCCGAGAGATGAAGGCGCAACACACCCGAACTACAACCTTGCAACAAAACCATTTGATCTGCTTAGTTCTCCTAAGTCGTCCATATGCTGGCCAGGTGCAACAGTACAGGACAGGCATGCGTATATGACCCCCCAGAATCAAAGCGGAAAACTTGGCCTTCGTTCATTTGCCCGTACCCCTTATGCAAGGAGTATATTCTCCAAGTCTAACTCAAAGGTATATGGAATTGCTTTTTTTTTCACATGCCAATAATGCTTTCAAAAAGTTAAAATTAAGGGTTAAATTTGTTGGACCCCTTGTGGTTTGACATATTATCAGTGTGCTCCCTGACTTTTAAAAACTATCAATAATCCTCCTATAATTTTAGTGTTATGACACCTGTCCCTCCTGCCATTAACTTCCGCTAAAAATTCTAACTGTAGATTTCAAAACGACATCGTTTTCAACCCGCATGCACTACATGTGACATTACACGTGGCATTACATGACATCATTTTAAAGTCCGCAGCTAGGGTTTGTAACAGAAGTTGACGGCAAGAGGACATGTGTTATAAAATTAAAATTATAAGGGGGTTATTGGTAGTTTTTAATAGTCAGGAGGTACATTGATAATATGTCAATCCACAGGTTCAACTAATTTTATCCTAAAATTAATGCTGCTGGTATCATATTTTTATGCTTCTGACCCATGATCTGTTGATTCAATCACAAAGTGCTGGTAATAAGTACTAGAAAATGACTTTAACTACTTTCTCCCAAGTGAAATGTTCCACCTGCCGATCTTGGTCTATTTTTTGCACATGAAAATATTCTTTGGGCTGAAAGGAAGTAAAGACCTTTTTGGAGTTGGGAGAGGGAGGGTGGTGTGGGTTAGACCTTTGATGCTGTGTTTTTCTTAAAGGAGTGTTAACAGTATGCGGTTAGTTGGGAATTTTGTAATCAGCTGTGCTATGAATTTGGTGTAATTCTCAGTTGATACCGTTGTGGGTCTTGATGTTTGTATGTGTTCCCTTGGTGAGAGGGTGCAACATGATCTGAAATGGGTTTTTATCTTTTTGACATCACATTCTAGAATCACTAACTTTGTATAAGTGGTTGTATTCTTAATGAATTTCTCAGGATAGTTGATATGCTCTTCATTGGCAGGTAAGCTCAAGGGGTAATTTGTTGGATGACAGGCATGGATCTGTTGGACCGATCCGTCGAATGCGACATAGTGATGTTGCTGAAACTCCTAGACAATCTGTTTCTTTCAAGTCATTTCAAAGCAGTCCAGAGGTGGCAGAAGTCAATTTTTCTGAAGGCTCCCGTTCTGCTTTTAAGATGAATTCGGAAAGAGGGATAAATAACTTTTCAAGATTTCAAACGCCTGACATGCCACAGATTTCAGATGATAAAGTTCCTACAGTTCCAGCACACTCTAGTCAGATGGCTCGGAAAATATTGGAGCAACTTGATAGAAATGTGCCTACACCAAGAGACAAGTCTACTGAGTTAAAGCTAGCGACTTCCTGGAGGAAACCTCAGTCTTCTGACATAACTACAATCTCGCTAAACAAAAATAAAAGCTCAACTCCCTGGGGAGGTCTTACTTCTGATAAATCAGATCCAGTGCAAAGCCATAGCCCTGTATATCAGAGTGATAATGGGAACACTCTTATAAAGCTTTCTCCTAGAGAGGTTGCCAATGATGGTAAAGATGTCACAAACAACGGCCTTTCAGCCTCAGGGATAAAGATGGACAGTACTGTTATGACATTAGGCAGGCCTTCAGTTCGATTTTTGGAATCTCACAACTCCAAAGTCCGAAGTAGACGTGAGGTATGTGTTCTTTTAACTTTGACATGCAAGTTTCTGCTGCACCATTGTGAGTCTGGGTCAATTGTTTAAAGTAATGGGTCCTATGGATGCCCTTCTTGCTCTAGCGCCTAAGCTTTTGAGAAGATTTGCTTCCACAATCTCTTGGCAATGTCTAATGGACCTTGCTTTGGGTGGGGAGAGATGCAGGGTATTTAAGTTGGGATCAGTTTGTTATCATGCTTCTCTGATAGATGGTACATTTCAACTTATTTCTTCCCTAGCTGACACACCATTTGAAATACAAATGCATAGCGTAATGCTTCGTTGTGTAAGGCAATACTTAATAGTAACTGTCGAGACAGGTATAGCATAGAAAAACGGGAGTAACTTATGTTCTGAAAGCTTATATACGAATGTGTTCTATGGTCATTGATTTAGTTGTACCGATCCAGTGACAATAAATGTGCAGGATACTCCAAAAGTTGGGCATGATGCTGGCGGCTCAATGGCTCTAAATTCACAGAAGAAGTCGCCATCTCTCTTGTCAGGGACTAAACCTGTTTTGCCTTCAATAACTGTAGGCAAGCATGACCAGAGGTGGACTGCTTCTACTGATGGTAGCTTGGGATTTTCTTTTCCCATCTCTGCATCTTCTGCGGCTTTCTCTGACTTGCCAACACCATCTGTCATGCCATCTGCTGCAATGGGGGGTCGTCATCAACTTAACGACGGCCCTTCTGTACTATCATACACTTTCGGGGCAAAAAAGTCTTCTTCTGCACTCGTGTTTTCTTTCCCTTCAACAAGCAATGCCCCTTTACATGACGATTCACCAGACTTGAAGTTCAACTTTCGATCAGATAAAACAAGTAGGATATCCTTTAGTTCTATAGGAAAAGATGCCATTTGTTATTGATTACGAAAATGGCTTGTTTACTCTCTTTATCGGCTTCTCTTAATAAAAACATTTTAAAGATTGGCTCATATGAAACTATAGTTCCTGGAGCTTTATCCTTAAGTGGCAGGAGGATTCGAAGATTTTAATGTAAATCAACCTTAAATTCTTATTTCTAGGAGACCATGGCCAGAAATGGTTTCAACTCATCTCCTACTTTACGAGTTCTGCTCTTTTTCTTTTTCTTTTTGGTTCCAATGATGCTCATCTTCAATGTCTGGTAGAGAAAATGATGACATGTTTGCTAGGTTGATACAGGAAAGCTTGTTTAAACAAGAAGCAGCTAAGAACTCGATGTAGGGTCACCTTAAAATGGGGCAATAATTGGCGTGGCACAACTTAAGGGTATTTAGGGTCTGAAAAATCCTGTGATAATAACCCAGTGAGGCCCATAGGAGACGATTTCACAGTAGTTGTTACTGCACATACTGATGGAGTCTGTTCTGGCAGGCAAAGGTGGGTCAGTGCAAGTCCTGTGGGTAATGTGATCCGGATCAGCAGGAAGATTGAAGCTATGCGTGGAACAAATTCCTATCACACAATTGTAAGAACTTTTTATAGATCAAAGCTAAATCTTGAGTGTAGAACATGATGCGATAGGAATCACATGTTGCTCCCATCTTCATTACGATGAGAACTTATCCCTTCTCAGCTTAGCTAGAGAGCCGTCACCTCATTCCACCATTTTTTTTCTTCTCTTTTCTCTTTACGTGGATGGTTTATATTACCCTTTTGGTTTCTTTATGATATGCTTGAGGGTGCACAAGCATATGATATAGAAATACATAACATGGGTTACAAAAGGGACGGTGGTCCAATCTAGACAAGACATGAGAAAACCACCAAAGGAATCCAACATTCCAAGAAAAAAGAGAAGAGTCCAAAGTCCAAACTACACTTCAAAAGTCTTGACTTAATAATGATCAAGTACATGTGTTTTTTTACAATAATCTCACAAGTTCGAATTGCATTAAAATAGTGAGGAGGGAGAGTAAGTAGTAATACCCTTAGTGTGAATTTTCTTAGTTAGGAAAAAAAAGAGACTGTAACTTGTTAGGAAATTGAAGAACATGAACAAAAAAAAGTACAAACTCCAAAGTAGTAAGTGTAACTAACAATTAAAGTGGTTGCGGAAGGGAAGGGGGGTGTGGGGGAGAAGTGGTCAGAGGTGAAATGACATGGGAAATGAAATGAATGCGTTTGACAGACATGACATTGACGTTTCAGATTCTAGGTGTCAGAATTTGCAGACCCCATGGCGATCAGAGCAGGAAGGCTACAGTTGTTTTACCAGCCTAAAGCCACCACCAGTTATCTGTTTTTTTATTTAATATATCTTCATCTCATTCACATCTCCTATAAAATTCTCCTCTTTTTTTTTTATATATAAATTTTGTCATTTGCTTGAAGGACAAATTAAAAATTTGCCAGCTTGCAATATACTACGACTAGTCCAATACCATCCACTTGAAGATCCCGAGGACACTCAATCATTACTCATTTACTCATTTTTTTCTGATCCATTTTGTAGTTATTTTCATTTTTAACTTGAAAAGAGAAAAACCCTTTTAAAACTTGTTTATAAAATTAGCCATATGGTCACTTACTTGAAAGCTTTTGTTGGTTCCTTACATTCCTGTGTAGTTGTTTACTGTCAGACTAACTTTCGCAGAACCATCACAGCATGTTATGATGAAATTTCCATCTAGGAAGAATCATCATGGAAGAGATTATGAAAGAAGATGAAGGTTGCCCTTTACCATATAAAGCATAATTCACTGAGTTTTCGGTGATCAAACAACCAGAAGGTGTACAAGAAACTGCACATTTTAAATTCTTGTACTTATCTCCTTATACTCGACAGTTGCCCTTAACAACCTCCTGGAATGGTAGTAGAGCTTTATTTTGAAAAGGGTTATTTAATATATATATATATTCTGTGACAGTAACAGTAAACTTTGACCGTGTAAAGCTTTAGGAGTCAAGGATTGAATGAAACAAAAAGTTGAAGCAATTCATGAACTGTAAAAGTGTTTCCCGTATCTTTAATGCTTTTGCTACGGATTCTCTGCTGGGAGCCAAAAATGGTGGTCCTCGGAGTTTATTTTCAAATGGGTCATCGACTCAATTGTATGGATTATAAGTGGTAGACAGACTAAGTCTTTTCTTAGATATCTACTTTTGCAAGAGAAAGGGAACAACTTTTTTTAACCATGTCACTTCCAATTATGCACATACCACACCATAGAAAGAAAAAGACATGATGAGAAAGAGAAGACATAGGAATGGTAATTGCTAATCTAAAGCTACAGGAGCTTTTCCTTGTGCAGCTACCTGATAAGCTTGGTAATATTTCTCACACTTTCCTTTCTTTAATATCCCATTCTTAGGAAATTTTACTTGACACCAACATTTTCTCAACAATAGATTGTTATTTGAAGATGGATCATGATTACACATTTAAGTGCATTGTGATTAACAAGTAGGGTTTAGATGATGATGAGAATTAGTCAAAGAAAAAATTGGTTTAGACAACTTGAAAGTTGGATAATGACCAGCAACTCATTTTAGACGTTATAAATTCAATGCATCCTATATATCACTTTGTTTAGTACTTTAAGATACAATGTCGATATAATCAATCGACTCAATTCCTAGTTTGTGACTTTCCTAAAACCCTCACATTGTAACAATATCTTCACAAAGCAAGAGTTATAGTACCAAACCTCGTAATAAAATTGCATAAATATAGTTATCATACCAATATTCTAACCCACATTGTTACTAAAAAGCTTTACTATCACTCTTATGATGATTCCTAAATGCTGTAATCTAAATTTTCAGTGGAATATCTCATTGAAACAAAAATTCTTAGAACATCAAAAGATTGTCATTGAAATGTTCATTGTGTTTTAAGAATCTATAAGATTTCTTTCCATTGAAGAAAGAATTGCTTACTATGACGTTTTCGAATAGGACACAACAAAGATAACACCACTAGAGGCAGAATCAAGTGAAAGTGCCTCTTGTCTGGAATATGTTATAAGCTTAACATCCACAAGAAGCATGATTATTATGTCTGAGGATAAGGATTCCAAGTTAAAGCAACTAGTTTTGGTTCTCTCGATCATATGCGACTCAAGAGATTAATTGTTACTTGTAGCTAGCCACAAACAATGATATCAATCATGTTTCTTCTTGTCTAATAACACAAAACATGATCACTACACGACAGTGCACAAGTTTTGCAAGTTACTAAGAAAACTATTCGCAAGTTTGTCATGTACTAAACATTAGAAATATATCATATCATATTATATGAAAATTTTCGATAAATTATGACAAAACAAAACATTCTTTGCTAATTTATAAAGAGATAACATATTTAAAAGTATATAACTTTTTGAAAAATTTTAATTTAGTATCAAACTTTCTAAAATTTTTAATTTAGAGATTAATTTTTTAAAATTCGTCTAAATCAATTCAAAACGTTGTTTCTATTTAACTTTTGATCTGATTTATATAAGTTTTAAAAGATTAATTACTAAATTGAAATTTTTAAAAAATTTAATACTGAATTGAAAAAATTCTAAAAAGTTAAACATGATTTAATTTGTTATCCTATTTGTAAATTTGTAACATATCTAAACAAAAAAGGAAATAAGATTCATTTTGTGCATTTTTAAATTAATGACAAAGACAAATTCTACTCCTTCGAAACTAGCCAACAATCATTATTAACATAAATATTATTTCATAAAGGAGTTGTAAGCTTGATAAATAAATATATAAATGACTGTTGTGTTATATATGTTTACATATTTTGATTAAAATATCATTCTAAATTAGAACTTCAAATAGTTGTGCCTACCAATAGCAATTGATTAATTAAGTACATTTTCTTGTTTTTGTAATTTGCTCACTTTTCTATTAATTTATATTTGATTTCTAATTATGAGGTACCCTTGTAATCCTTAATTTGGAGGATTAATCTTCAATCTTCATTATTAATAAATAATATCAAGTGATTTTTTGTCTAAGTGCTCTTCTTTCTAGCAATTGATCAACTTTTGACCTATCAATTATGCTAGAAATCACCTTTTGCACTTCAAGAACTTAACAAATCTAACATAAATGAATGTGATTGTGATTGTTTCTATTTCTCATACTATATTTAATTTTATGTAAGTTATTTAGAAACAACCTCTTTGTTAAGTTATGAACTCGTTCGGTAGAAAACCAATCAACTATTTTTTTAGCTGATTGGTTGTCTTCAGCTAATATAAGAGTGTTTTCATCAATCAACCAAAATTTTAACTATCAAAAGTCAATTGTACCCTTTAATTGAGGTTCTTAGGTACCTACGTTTTAGGAATAGTGTTTGTTCTTATAATTATTTTATGCAGTTATAAGTTAGAAATAAAAGTTTGACTTTAAACGAAAATAAAAATAGAAAGAGTTGCATAAATTTTTCATAGATGATGAAACAATTCAGGTGAACATGACTTCCCTAAAATCTAAATTCTTATAAAAATATTCAACGAAATACTAAGATATATAATATTCATACTCTTATAATTTTTTTAAAGTCATGTCTTTATAAATCGTTCTACACATAAACAGTTAATACTAAACAGCTAGTTTTATCAAACATTTCTAACAAACAGCTAATGCAATCCGTTGATTAAATAAGTTGATATATCAACTATCAGCTAACAGCTGCTAGAATCAACTAATAACTAATGCAATCAGCTGATTGCCAAACATGTTTTATATTTAGTTGAAGTTTATTAATGGAATGTAATATTATTACATCATTTGATATGAGGGTTTATCATAAAATGGGATGGAAGAGGAGAATTTCATATTACATCACATTTTATTATAAACATTAAAAATGAAAAAACGCCAATTTGGGAGTTTTAGGATGAAATGTAAAATGATAAACAACTTTACATTATATTATATTCTAAACCCTTCATCCAAACAATATTTCACTATATTACATTATTAACCCTTCCATCCCTCTCAAATAACATTTTTTTTTAATATTACATCCATTTACATGCTATTACATTCTATTATAAATCATTCAATTCTATTAAAAATCTTACGCTCAACTAAGCATAGCCTTATTTAGGAATAAGGTAGTGTACTAATGCACCTCTTAATTAGATCTTGCTTCTAAGGAGGATTTCTAATAAGTGTTATTATTGTTGTTATCCTATATTAATTTCTTAATTAGATCTTGCTTCTAAGGAGGATTTCTAATAAGTTTTATTATTGTTGTTATTCTATATTAATTTCGTATTAATTTCAGTGAGAAACTCTTAACACAATTGTCTGTTAATTGATCATGAACTTAATTTAAAGGAAGAATAACTCTAGCTTCAAAGCAAAAGCCATTTCGGATTATGAATCATCACTCGTATTCTTTACTTAAAAGATCGATGTCTCATACAGATGACACAAAGAAAAGAAGCTTAGTTCAATTTAAGCAAACAGAGTCTGCTAAACAGATACATTGAAGAAGAAGAAATAGATAGATTCCATGCCCTTAAGAACACAAGCTTTGTTCACTCCAAAGCGTGAAATAGTCATGAGAAATCCTAACCATCACTTGTTAAGTAGCGCAGTCCTTGACCTTATATGCTTCTCAGGGGTCTGCACGAAAAGATAAAAGTAACATACGATTAAGAACTTATTATCAATTGTCAATGTTAGAGATTGACCTGCATTTGAGATAGTGACTTTGAATGTTTCAGGTTTAATAGGTCGATCTCAGACTCGTTCTTGTAGTTGCTAAAGCAACTGAACAAATAACAAATTGTTTTCTGAGAGTCGAGTTCTCACTAATGTGTATTTTAATGGTACTTTATATGATCTCTTCTTCTCCAGGAGATTTCCTTTCCTTGTCCAGCTAGATGAGCAGGCAGGTTAGAGAAGTGTCTATTTCCTGGTGTAAATGCATTTACAACGATTTCCATGTTGTGTCAAAGTGTCCATGTGTCCTTATATTAATATGCATAGGACTATACAGACTTACGTACATTATCCAGCTTAGCTTGGTTGTTGCTCTCTAACATCAACCCGAAGTGAATGTGAGGGAAGTGAGCCCACTAGGAAACCAAAACATTTTGAGATTTTGATCAATATCCATTCGAGATTTTGGTGAGATATTACTGAAGAAGTGAAGTACAATGATTCCTGATGCACCCAAAAAAAAAAAAAAGCTTGTTCTTGACTTACATTTTTAGCAGCAGTACTAAATGCTTCTCTGTGGCTTATATCAGGATTATTGGCCTTGATCCTCTGAATCTCCTCCCTACATATCACATAGGATTTTTGTTCCAGGAAATCATAACACAATCAGGAGACAAGGAAAAAAAAAGGGGGGGAAGAAAAGAAACGAAGGAAAGTAAAGTGTTATGAAGTGAAAGAAAATTTTAAATTGAAGAGAATTAGTATGATCAGTACTTTATGAACTGATTATATGCGGAAGGTACTCGCTGCCTCTTCTCGGGAGCTGGAAATGGAAAATAACAGCACATCAATACACTGAGTTGCATACACGAAATGAAAGTACATAAATGCAACGCAAAAAAACAAAAAAAAAAAGGTGAGTGATTCAAAAGAAAAGTGGGTATGCATAAGAACTTGGTATGTCAGAAGAACAAGGAAGCAGGGAAAGTGAAGAAGAACCGTGTGGTTTGCTAATAAAATACTCACGGCGATTAACAACACTTTGTTCGGGGACATTGTTGCTGAAGTGTCTCAGTGAAGAGAACTTGTTGTTGCTTTTGGAAGAAGAACCCATGTCGATTCGGTAATCAGGCGAGCTATAGGGCTGTGCCTGAAGAGTAGATGTGAGAGATTAAGTAACAAAAGAATGGAGGAACAACATCAAGAGAATAAGTGAAATAGAGCACATGATTAAGGTTTTTTCTTGTTAGTTCTTAAAGTTTCATGTTAACCTGTCTTGTCTAGTCGTGTAAAGGACAAAGATCACGAGAAGAAATCATTGAACTCAAAAACCCTATCATAGATATCCATCAATCAAATCAATCATGTTCAGACTTTATCTAAGAAAACGGCTCAAGCCGTAGAGATCTATAGGCCCTAAACGTTAGGCAGCTGGTGTAGCAGCCAAAACCAGCATCCCGGTTGTCAACAAAAAGCGAAAAGAAAGGTTTTTTTCCCTGGTTCAGTGACGGCTACTGCTAGATTCTCAGTACTGAAAATACCCAACAGAGAAATGAGGCTGAAATGCTTTGAAAGACTCGATCCCTATAAGAAAAAACAGATCTTGAAGATGAAGGGCTTGGATTTCCTCAAAAGAATCAAAGGACAGTAGATAAGCCCTAGATTTTCAGAGGGCTATATCTAGAATCTACGCGCAACAACTCCCCCTGGAAATAAGCTGAACTTGTGTAAACCAGTATCACCTGAGCATCTTGCCATGACAGTGACTGGAATGCAGCTGCCATGTTCACGGACAATAGGTTAGTGCAGTGCCCGCATCGAACGGTCACGATATCGAACAAGCTGCTGCATGGGACGCTCACCTGCAGATCGCCATTTATTATGTCAAATCCATGGATTTCCACTTCTTGGATCCATAAGCAATGAAAATAGCTCAAAACAGTGAAATAAAAAATAAAAAATCTTTCCACAACCCTATGTTCAATTGCTTCAGTTATCTCCTCGAGTATATATATATGTGTGTGTTATGCTACCATACTAAGAAGAGAAAAATATAAGGAAATAGCAAAACAAGGAAGAAGAGATCTTCTTTGATAGTGTGCATACAATCGTGAAGAACTTCTAATGCAGGATGAAGGGTAGATTAAATATGGTGGTTTCTGCTGAATCTGCGGATTTTTCTCGGCAAAAGATTGAATATTTTAGTCTTCTCTAGATGCTTGAACTTACAAACTTTCATGGAGAAACAGCTCAAGTTGAGATCTTTGATGAACTTTCAAGGGGAAAAATAGCTGAAATTAAGAAAAAACTTTCTTTTTTAGTTTGTTCTTTTTTTTCTGGGCTAGAAGCCTTCTGCTGCTCAGTTGCAGACTTCAATATTTTATTAGCAAAGTAAAGACAAACTAGAGAGAGAAAATCAGGAAGTTGGGAAGGAGTTGTCTTCATCATCAGTTTATCTGCAAATTTTAACGTTAAAAATGACACTCTTATTCACGAAAACAACACTCCAATAACCAAAATAATCTTTTTTTATAATCTCCCTCCGGTCCGGTCTGTAGCCGCAGCTATAGAGGACCTTCAGCTCTGACTTTTCATTGACTGCAAAGGAAGAAGGAAAAGAAAAGTCCAACGATGGAGACCTGACTACGGCTAACAGAAACAAAGAAATCCCAGAAACAAAATTAGCAGATGTGCACTATACGTTTAATTCCATATAGTGATTAGTTAGCAGTGGAGCCCGACAACTAGAACAAGTTTTGCAGGCCATAGCTATTATCTTAATCAGGTCTAAAACGTTCCTTTCCATAGATTTGCAACTGAGAATGATTATAGAAAATTATGAACATAACCAGATAATATATATTTATAATACTATATTCAGAAGATATAGCAGATCCCATCAAAGAAGATATCATTAGATACCGCAAGAACAATATTGCAGAAGTTGCAAGGGATGTAGCAGAGTTGCTCAGGCACAACACCGACGCAGCTCGACATCTCTTCCAAGCAAGACAAAATCGGAACCTTAATTAACTTAGCTCCTTAAGAAAAAGAAGAGAAGGGTATGAGAGTTAAATAGACGAAGAGGCTAGATATATAGATTAGCTCTTGCAAATTGCTAAGACAACGCACAGAGGGACGAAGGAAGGAGAAAGCAAAAGCTTTATATTCTCTCTCACTCAGTCAGTCACTCACTCACACAACTCTCTCTTTGCTTTGGCTATAGGTATATGTATTGTATCACAACATTAACAAGTATGGCCCATTTATATAGGAATTCATTTGAAGGAAGAAAAAAAGAAAAGAGAGAAAAGGGAAGCACTTTACAGTGGTAAAGCAAGAGATATAGGAGGAGGATGAGTCAGATATAAGGTAATTAAACCCAATACCATTATTAGCTCTAAAAAGAAAGGAAATGGTTAGATACTTAAAAATTTACTGCTGTGAAAGGCTAAAAGATGTGATGAGTGGAACCAAAACAGACCTAACAAGGGTTAGGGTTTTGAGGATGTATGGATACCAAAGCAATAGCTTTTGGCAGCTTATGTATAATATAATATAGTCTGTTCAGTTCTGAGAAGATGAGCTCTGGAATAGCTTAGGTGGTGTTATTATTTAGCTGAATGTGACCACTCCTGTGAACCCTACTTCTGCTTCTCTACAGCGGACGAGGGGGGCGATCCAGAAACCCTTTTTTACATACTTTTCAGTGATGTATTCATCTTGCACTTATTACCCTTCTTCTTGTGTTTATGAACCACTTATATACACATATATGTATGTATACATATTCTACAGACTCGCTGAACTATTCTCCTTCTTGTTTTACATGGTAAAGGATCACACCAAAGTCGATTTTGTGTAATGAATACGGTTGGTTTCATCATGAAAAACTTTAAACAATCAGAACTAGATATGTAAGGAAAGGAGTTAACTTGTTATCACTAAGTTTTGGATATACTAGATGATTGTTTAAACTTTCAAGCCTATAATTGACCATAAAAGCGGAGATTTATTGAAAATAGAAGAGATGGGTATTGATCATTAAGGCAGACTAAAACTGACATTTGAATCTAAATTAAAATTATTGTCTCATTAACATGTAATTTAATTTCTTAAGTACTTTCATGCATTATCATTGAATAAATTATTCGGAATATATAATTT
>JAOQMP010000007.1:33172902-33191060 GCA_027563575.1 Erythroxylum pedicellare
TGATCTCCAGTCGATGGTGTCTTACTTTCGTTGCGTGAAGTCGAAGATAGGGACCTTAAAATATATATTTTTTCTTCACTTCATCATCTCTACCCATCACAAAAGATGAAAAATGATGGTGTATGGACGTTTGCGTGATTAATGGGTTAAACCATTCAATAGACCAAATTTTGAACAGTAGGATATCCCTACATTTTGGGAAAAGATCCTACACCTTTCTGTAGATCAACCAGGACTCAACTCTGCCCTCAGGCTAAGGTCTTGACCTACGTACGACACCTATATTAGCTTAAGACTACTAGCTTGAGCTCATTTACCATAAAGTTTGGTCAATTCTATTATAGTTGGTATCGAAACAACTCAACCAAACAATGATCAATGAAATTTTTTCCAAGGAAAGGTTGATTGCTGAATTAACACATCATATATTAACAATAGTAAACTCCATAACAAGAACACACTATTAGATAATAAACTTGAATTATGATTATTAGAGTGTTATTCAGAGTCATTGTTAAACTTGAATTATGATTGGTAGAATTCTAATTAGAGTTATTAGTTAGAGTCATTGTTTAAATTAAATAGTAATAGTTTAGTTTATCAAGAATTGGTTCTGTAAGCCTATATTTATATAGGCATATTTCATATTTTATGGGAGAGAAATTTTATCTTATAATACGGAAGATTGTTTAGCCTCTAATCTTCTGTCCTTCTTTTTTACATCTTTTTTTTTTTTCTGTCCAACAGACAGTGGTCCAGAGCAAGAACACACAATGAACCAATCAGAATTCTTCCGAACTCAGATCCAAATTATGCACAGAAGCTGTTAACCTTCTCCAACAAGTGTAGGTCGTCATCAGCTTCTAGTACAGCGGCATTGCTGACCAATGGAAATAGCAATGGTAGTGATGAAGCAAAGTGAGAGGCTCCTTCTGGTTGCAACTTTTGTTGACTGGTAACGACCTTTGCACATTATCAACTGTCTCTTAGCATTTGATTTTGTTGCTGGAGAAGATAATTAAATAAGAAGATGGTGTTGGAGTGGCCATTTCTTGATCTTCAAGTCCTGCTTTTGTTTCTGCCTTCCTGGTGGGAAAAGAAAAACAAGAGGTATCCAAGATAAGGTTTCTGGACTCTGCAACCTGATCCAATCACTTTCCAAAATATAGCCTTCAACAATAGCGATAAAAAGGTCCATTTCTGTTATGACCAAATGAAACTGAAACTTGCAGTCACTAGTCCAAGTTTAGCTTCAGAACTTGAGTTGGTACCTTAAAGCCTAAGGAATCTTCACTTATTCTTGGTCCTACCGGTAGATTCTTCCATTTGAAAGAGAACCCATGATCGTAAAAGTCGATTCCTTTACAACACTTGCCCTAAAGAAAAGCTTAAAGTTTCAGCATTTATAACTTTTTGTACATCCTCCTCCTCCTCCTTACCTTAATAACTAAGGACCAACTCCAGAAGCCAGCTCTAAAATAAGCTCCTTTCTAGTCAGGCTTATGGCATCTCTTTCAACTAGTACAAACAGACAATAACTTAACACACGTTCCCATCTCCTTTAGAACTCAGTTCTTCTCTTAACTTTTTAAGTGCAACCCAATCTGATATCAAATGAATATTTACCATTTTACTTGACAAATTCTTTGGTATTAGCACTTTCGAGCTTTCATGTCCAAAAAGAAAAAGAAAAAAGAGTCTTGCTTTGCCTGCAACCAAAACCAGAATGCTAAAAATTATTAGTTGAAACGAACAGGAGTCTTGTGTTCTAAGACATCATTATATGTCCTAAATAACTTGGCACAATCAACTTGTTTAATGATTAATCTAAACAACTCAATAGCATTAGCAGATAAAGCAATGGTTGCTTTGCTGGTTGAGTAATTAAAAAAAATCACATCTTTATATAAAGATAGGATTTTTATTTATTACACAAGTCTATTTTTATTCCTTAATTTAATCAAATCTTTATTTACATTGAATGACTTTACGTCTGGGACTACATGGGATTACGCGTCAAGCATGCACCAATTGACACATTAAAGCAGAAAAGGACAATACGTTTTGTATTCACTAAGCCCTCTTGTTCATAATAAGCAAATATATATATATATATTCTTAATAACTAAATAATTATTTTTATATCAATAAAAATCAAAATTTCATAATTATATTTTCAAAGATACACTGAATAACGTAAGACACTCGGCAAACATTGCGAGGAATGGTCAAAAAGTGGAAAATTCTTCTGATCAAAGGAGATTCATTTCCCCACGCGCAGATTAGACATTGTGATGCAATTTGATATATTATGGGAAAATATATATAACAAAAATACTAAATAAAATAATGTCTATGCATATAACTTTAAGCTTTTTTCTTTTAATTTTAAGACATGAAATCTTGATATTCAATCTCAATAAAAATTTTAAAATTATTAAATTTTAGAAAATATTTATAATAATATGAGAAGTTACTATTTTATTAAATAAAAATTAAATAATAAATATGATTTTTTAAAAAATTCTTTTAATTATAAGACATGAAATTTAGATACTTAACCCCAACAATTTTTTTTAAAAATTGATAATAATAACAATAACAACAACAACAACATCTGATATAAATCTCGTTCATAGGTGAAGTCTGAAGAGATCTAATAGTACACAACCTTGCTTTTAGCTAGTAGATAGCTTATTTTTAAATGATTCTTTAAAATTGATAATGGGTAAATAAAATTAAATAATAATCTCTTATTTTTAAGCATTAATATGTCTTAATGCTTGTTATATTTTAAATAAAGAGGAAATAATAGTATGATTATTTAGGAGATTATTTAAAGAGATGGAGTTACACATCATTTAAGTTAATATGTATGAGGTTTTTAGTAAATCTTGTACGTCTCTTAGAATAATAATCTCTCCAATAAAAGAAATATCTTGATTTAATTAGTCATGAAACACCACAATTTATATGATTAATCTAAAGTAGTATTCCCTTCCTTTATTGGCGAGTGGATGGAAGGACGCGCTTGGGCGAGTGAAACAAAAGGGAAAATTACGACTTGGCGGCAGCACCGACCACAGGAGAACCTATACGTGTATTAACATCTTATAAAAAACATTTGCAAAATTAAAAATAAATAAATGAAAAGAAACGAGTTGTCAGTTTTATATATTTCAATGAATCATTAACCCCTCTCTTAATCACTGTGACTCATTGCGGAAAACGACCGCCAAAAAGAAGACATGCCCTCTTGGCCGCCAATCCTCTTTGTCATACAGGCCCCGAAATCTCATCGAAAGATATGCGTTTCTGATTGAAAGATTTGAACCTGGTTTTGAAGTTTTGATCTTGGTACAAGTCAATATGATGGTACAGAAGTTAAAGTTGTGATCTTTACATTGTTTGGAGTAGGTGTAGAGGGTAAAGAAGGAATCTTTTTTGGTGTGTGATAGGCTGTCAGCTGAGGTAGAAGAAGAAGCGTTGTCATTTACATGGAAGAATCCGTCACTGTTGACTCTTCTTTTGCTAAAGCAATGAAGAGTCACCAGTCGTTACTGTTGCTATTGTTGCTCTTCTTTGATCGTTTTGGTACTTTCTTCTCTTCTTCTTACTTATGTTCTGCTAATTGGATTCATTTGTATGCTTTTTGGTTCTATTTCTGTTTCTGCTTTTTTGGTTCTATTTCTGTTTTCTTCTCTGCTAATTGGATGAGAATTTGATCGGTACTTCTTTGTTTTGTTTCTTCTGTCTTTTCTTACTACTGTGGTTGTGTGTTCTTTATGAGGAATTCTCTCGGGATGCTCTTAGTTTTTCATGGACTAAAGTTTTTGACTAAAAAGGAAGATTAATATTTTATTTTATTATTCATCCGATATTATTTTTAAATTTCTTGGTTTCTCAGTGTTCTATACGAGCTAATTTCCTACTTTTCCAATGATAATAAGGTGACTCAATTCCTTGGCTTATGAAAGCTGTGTGGTTTTTCTGCAAATAACTTGATAGCTTTTAATACTTGCCATGTATGTGCAACTACTTATCCATATCCAATAATAAATTTACTGATTCAAGAAGCTGTTTCTTTTGGATGGTTGGTCAAGAACTTTAGTGTCTTCTCTTTTCCAATATGTGAGTAATTGAATTAGGTGTCATTGGCTACAGCAAACTGAATTATTCTTTTGCTTACTTCTTGCAATTCGTTTAAGCTGGAAACAAGTGATGAAGGAGTTGGTTGAAACATCTCGTTTATTTTTGGTTTCCTGTGCAGCACCTCTGAGAGCACAGCCATTCATTGGAACCTACGGAATAAATTATGGACGAATTGCAGATAACATCCCATCACCTGATAAAGTTGTAACACTGCTCAGGGCAGCAAAAATAAGGAATGTTCGGATATATGATGCCGATCATAGCGTCCTCAAGGCATTTAGTGGGACTGGACTAAAACTTGTGGTTGGGCTTCCTAACGAATATTTGAAAGACATGAGTAGTAATGAGAGCCATGCCATGAGTTGGGTTAAGGAAAATGTGCAGGCCTTCCTTCCAGAGACCAGTGTTTGTGGGATTGCAGTGGGGAATGAAGTTTTAGGAGGAAATAACTATGAACTCTGGGGTGTGCTTTTAGGTGCAATGAAGAATGTTTACAATTCCTTAAAGAAGCTTCATTTAGCTGATGTAGTTCAAGTCACCACTTCACATTCACAAGCTGTTTTTGCTAATTCCTACCCACCCTCTTCATGTGTCTTTAGAGACAATGTTGTTCAATTCATGAAGCCTCTCTTACAGTTCTTTGATCAAATTGGCTCTCCTTTCTGTTTAAATGCCTATCCTTTCCTGGCCTACATGAGCGATCCTGAGAACATTGATATCAACTATGCTCTATTCCAGGAAACTCAGGGGATTTATGATGAAAAAACTGATCTGCACTATGATAACATGCTTGATGCTCAGATTGATGCAGCCTATGCTGCATTACAAAATGCTGGATATGAAAGGATGGAAGTTATAGTTACAGAGACAGGTTGGGCTTCTCGTGGAGATGATAATGAAGCTGCAGCAACATCTGAAAATGCGAGAACTTACAACTATAACATCCGCAAGAGGCTTGCAAAGAAGAAAGGCACTCCTCTCAGGCCAAAATATGTGGTTAAGGCTTACATTTTTGCAGTATTCAATGAGAATTTGAAGCCTGGGCCAACTTCTGAGAGGAACTATGGTTTGTTCAAGGCTGATGGGAGCATTTCTTATGATATTGGGTTTCATGGACTTAAATCTTCATCTGCGGCTCCACTGCTCCTGAAGGTATGAGGCTTCTTAACAGATTAAATACCCCTTTGGATGGCAAGCTATCCAGATAAGGACAGCTTGTTATGTCGAACTACCTTCAAGCACTCAATTCTTTCAGAAGATATGAAATCGTAGTCCCAAGGAAACTATATAAATGAATCCGTCTGTATCTTCCCTTCCTGTGTCTGTGTCATGAATTTGCTGGTTGTGCTTGTTTAGCCTGCCAAATTAAGTTTCTGGTGTTCTTGAAAGGTTCAATGAGTGTTCACACGAAGCCTATCAAGTGCTAGGAAACTTGCAAGCCAGAATTAATGTTTATAGGACATATTATCTGAGAGATTTTTATAATAGAATGTCAAATCTCTGCTTTCTTCCAAGAGAATATATGCTGCCAAGATTAGTAATCTTTTGTGAAAGTTTTTCTTAAATTTCCTTATATTCCCCACCTTCAAAAGGCTAGACATCAGCGCTCTTAAACTGCTCACCTGAACCCGAGCAACCAACTTTGTTTTTCTGACTCCCCGATCTCGATCATTCATAGGACTGTGGACCAGAGACTTCAAATAGTGAAGTATTCAGCATTGATTACTGCACTTTGACTTAAATGTCTCCCTGTTATATAATAGAAAGTCTCCAACCTTGTTAGCTCTTCTGTTTTTCGGGTTTTACCCTCTTTAATCTGAACCTATGTTCCCTTATGAAGTTACTGAGATACAGTTTTAGATACAGTTATTGAAGGGAAGTCAGTCACTGAACTCTTCACTATGCAACTATTCCGTGGAACTCCTGCTGAATTTACCATGTTTATCTTTTTTTTTTCCCTACTTGCATCATGTTCAAATTATTGAAATATATTCCTTTTGTTGTGATTACAAGTTACTGCAAATTTTGGCACAACTTAAAACTAATTTTCACTAATTCTGCTGACCATGCTGTCTTATTGTCTTTTCTATTTTGGTGTGCACTGGTACAGCATCTGAGAGCTCAAGTTTGGCTTAGTTCCCATTTGAGGATGCTGATGATACCTACTCTGGTATTGCTTTTACTTTTAAGAGAATGAGGTTGACTGGATGTAGTGGAATACGGGGATTCAGAACTCAACTCGTAGATTTGATAGGATTCATGTTAGAGCATGATAAATACAACATTTGTTCTTCCATCTTCATAAAATATATATTGGATACTAATGATCCTATTTTTGAATCTATCTCAGCAAATGTATATTGTTTTCCACACCTTGGAACTTTTTTTCTTTTTATTTATCTTTTTTAGCTTTTCTTTCCTTCTACATTAGATTAGCTACTTCATATTTTTGTTCTTGAATCCTTTCTGATTGAATAATATACGTTGACTTGCATCTTCCAATTTGGTAATGATAATGTCCCTCCATATCATCATCGAAACCAGAAGGGATCATATCAGCTATGCATTTGTCTGCTAAGTTCAGGAACAAGTGAAAAAACCTTACAGTAACATGCAGGAATTTAAGTTCAATCTGATTTGTTCATAGCTATTCAGGATTCAGGCCGGAGAAGCTCTTGTCTGCATTCTAGAGAAAATGTTTCCTACAGTCGAGTCCTGTTCTACCTGGAAATGGTCAGATTCCTGTCCGGAGTAGTAATTTACTGTTCATTTAGCAATTGATTCTTTCAAAAGTCGAAAGGGTCACCAAATCGAGGCCCTTTACATGAATAATTTAACCTGAAGAAGGAATCACCAGGAATGAAATATATGAGTTTTATGTAACCCTGTGGAGGCTGAGTGTTGTGAAGGCTTTATTTAATCTGAGACTATAATTCAACATTTGGAGTTGATAAGGGAAGGTTCTTAATCCCTTTTTTTTCTTCGACCCAACATTCAACACGATAACAAGAACAAGGAAAAGAAAATGCAGAGGTGATGATGTTAGTATCAACAGCCATTGTTGAATGATATCTTTGCAATGGTTCTAATTTCTGGCCGCTACAATTTTATATCTACGGTAGTAGGTGGAGAGTGATCCATAATGTCAATCCCTGCAGTGACTTGGAAAGACTTTTTTAATTTCGCCAAAGAAAAACAATACTTTCTGTGTCTGTTGCCGGTGCTTTTGCGTGTTTCCTAGTGCCATTAACAGGAAGTTTCATGAGTAACTCTTGACACGTTTCTCACATGTAAACGTCAAAACCCCCAAAAGAAAAAAAACTACGCTTGATCGCAATTGATTAATGTCTAACGACCAAGTTGGTATCTGAGAATGTAGCATTTAACTTTTGGCAAACATAGCCTGAACAATCAACCGAATCGTCTCTAAAATAAAGATAAATCAGCCGACTTAAAGTTTATTATTAGGATTGATGGTTGGTCTGGAATTTAGTCATTTACAGGCCTATAAAACCAAAATTTGAAAGCATATGAACAACTTGACGAAGAACATGATAACTTTTCATTTACTCGGAGAATTTGGAATAGAGCAACTCACACAGATTCATAGCTTCAGACGATTTAAGATAACATTTGTTCCTCGGAAAGCTTCTGATGAAAAAAAAATCAAATCAACAAACTTTATCAGGTTCTGCAATGGCGGACCATTCACTATTAAGTTAGGTCTGTGTAATGACAATTGGAATAAACAAAATGATCATGAAGCGAACGTACCTTTGCCATTTGACATGGCTTGGCTGATGCTGATGTTGATGCTGATGCCACCCTCCAACTACTCCAACAAGATAAAAATGCTAGTCAAACAAACCCATCTATCCACGTGTCATCAACCCATTTACTCCTCCGAACGTTAAACAGCACCAGAGGCAATCCAACATTTTTATACAAGTTATCTTCCTCAACAGTCTATATATGTTTCTCATCTTCCTCTAGCATTTCCACACACACAGACAAGACACATTCGCGGAGGGGCGACCTTGGTTTTGCAGAACACATATATGGCTAAGGCAAGCAACATGACAGTTTTGGTAGTAGCAGTAACCATCCTAGGAGCGACAACGTTTCTCAAGACACACGCAGCTAACCACGTTGTCGGAGACAGCACCGGTTGGCAACCACCTTCCAACTCAAACTTCTACTCCACCTGGGCTTCCGGTCAGACTTTCGCAGTTGGCGACACTCTAAGTATGTTTTTCTTGATCATGGTTCGGATTCTATGTTTGTTTAGTGCATTCATAATGGAAAACAAACACAATCTGTTTTGCAGCTTTTAACTTCGCTACCGGAGTTCACGACGTGGCGACTGTATCCAAGGATGATTATGACAATTGCAACACAGCAGCCAACAATGTCCAGAACACAGGTCCTGCGACGATCACTCTGAACTCCACAGGCCAACACTATTACCTTTGTACCTTCTCAAACCACTGCAGTAGGGGCCAGAAGCTAGCCGTCACAGTCGGTGGCACCAGCTCTTCCGGTCCTTCATCATCTCCGCCTAGAACCACCACCTCCTCACCACCAACTTCATCACCGAACTCCGCCTCCACTACCACCGTTTTGTCTAGCTTTGGATTGACGTTGTCCATGATCATTGCTTTCTTGTTGTCCTAATCATGTCACTTATATGTACGATTGTGTTTTGAATAAGCGCAGTTTGATTCAAAGCTGTATAAGGAAGGAGATCATTAGAAGAACATTTGTGATTTGTATACCTTTTGTGGATTATCTGCAGATTCATTATTTGGGGTACTATATTCTTGGATTGTGAAATATTCATATGTAGATTCATAGACTTGGCACTACAGTCTGTTCGTTGAGGTAAGCAAGGATAACACCGGTTCGGTTCGGGTCGGAGTCGAGCCCCTGTCCGAAATTCTGTGTTTGGATTCGACCTAAAACTTGATCGAGCTTAGGCAGTCCAAAGCTCCTATTAAATCTATTTTTTTAATCTTAAAAATAAAAATAATGGTCTATATGAGAATTTCGGGCTTTCTTTCGTGCTTGTCTTAAAACTTAGCCTATCTTAAACTAAACTCATTAACTTTAGGTCAGTCGAATTGGACTATTTTTGCTATTACTAAAACAAGGCATTAGATGACTGTATTAAGTACTCCACCGGCAAGGAGCATGTGCAAAATGTCAACTTGAGACTCTACTATCTTTAACCATTATATTATATTAGACCAAGTCAAACTCTTAATTCAATTTAAAATTTAAATAAAATTGATTAAATTGGATTTTAATCACATTTATATCTTAAATAAACTTTTTTGATAGATTAAAATAAAATAAAACGGCGCTATTTTATATGAGAATTTCGGATTTTTTCAACACAAAACTCAATCTACTCGGACTAAACTCATTATCTTTAGATTGGGTTGAATGACACCATTTTTGTCATTACTAAAAGTAAGGCATTAGCATAATGTTCTAAGTACCCCCAAGCAAAGAGAATGCACAATTTGTCAACTCCAACTCTTTTATCTACAAGTATTATATTATATTCGTGATAATAGATCAGGTGAAGATCTGTCATATTTGGATGCAATCTTAAATTTAAATAAAATTGATTTAATAGATTAGATTGAACATTGATCAAATTTTATATATTAAATAAATAAAAAAATTTGATAAGTTGAGACAAATCGAATAAAATTTCTTAATCTAATTTAACTAAATTTAAGGTCGGATTCAAAATCTTTTTATAAAAGAAAAGTTTAGAGTTAAGTTTGAAAATTTTTTAAGTTTTTGACTGGTTTAAACTCGAACAATTTCACCCAAACTTGAACTTCGTTTATGTATAAAACGACAAATTGTATGTATATCATTTTATATATTAATGAATAATTATTTTTAAGCTTGTCTATATTCGATCAGACTCAGATTTAGGCTGAATACTTCAACTCTAATCATCTAGAAGCTTGGTTAGGCTCGAACTCAAATTGAATATTTTAGGTCTAATTAGAGCATCAAACTTGAGGTGAAGTGAAAAAAAAAACCTAATTTAAGCCATATAAGATCCAAACTCAACTTAATTCGTTACCGTCTCTAAATTTATATTTGTCTTTAGGTTAATTTAAAAAATAATGTTCAAACTAAATCATATATAAAGTATTTAATTTAGAAATTTATCCGATATATATATATGTATATATATTCACAAGGAAAAAAAATAGCACTAATTAGAGTATTATCCATAACTTTGACTAGGCTCGAACTCAGATCAAATATTTTAGATCTAATCAGAGTATAAGATTTTAGGTTGAGTAAAAAAAAAAGCTAAATTGAAGTTATTTTAAACTAAATCATATATAAAATATTTGGTTTAAAAATTCAGCCGATATATAGACATAAATATAGATATAAACAAAGTAAAATTTAGTTTAACAAATAAATTTAAATGCAAATTCATTTATTTGAATTAAGTTAATAAAATTTAGAAGGTGAAAAATTAAAAATTGACCCAACTTATTATTATTTTTAATTTAAAGGTATCAACTTATTACCATTTCTAACTTTTGCGCATTACATGTGAAGGGATTAAAAAAATTACATCGAGACAAAGTCAATAAACTAATCCACCAATTATGGGATAGCAAAATTGGAAGGCTGATTCAAAAGCACTGATTCCAATTATTTATTTAATACGAGATCATTAAAAAAATTGCATGACCGTAATAGAATAAACTATGCATTTTTACACGACCACTTCCCATTCTCATTTTCAGACCACGAGGGTGGGTGTGATCAACTCAAAACTTGCACAAGATCCGGATGAAAGTTGAACTTCTCTTCTAACGATTTTCACACATGAACTTGTAAGAAAGTTCCGAGTACTTGGACGGCGCCTAAATTGCTACGTGTCAAACCTTAGGATGTATTGGAGACTATAACGGGTCGGGTTTCTCAAATCGGAACCTAATCCGGATCAAAATGTCAAATCTAGAACTTGAGTTTTGTGATATTAGAGACGGCGGAAAAGGAAATTACGTAAAGTGTATGCTTATAAAGAAGTATAGTTAAAACGGGTAGTTGTTAAATTTCCAGATTTGATGGAATACGATTGACCAAGTCATTTCTTAGGGATTTATGGACTTACAATGGTAGATGACATCAAAGTCATGAGGGGGTCCAATTAGTTAAATATTATTGCTTATACGCATGTATTATATTAGAGTTTAAATTAAAATTTTATTTTTTATCCAGATAATTTAAAAGATGATGGGTCGAAAAGGTTATTCCAAAATACGAGTTTTAAGAACCAAAGATGTCATGAACTCTATCTAATTTGTCCCAAAGTGTCCTTTATCTTTGTAAATGATAAGGTTCACATGTGCTCTTTGGCTGAGGAATCTGAAGTTGCGCCAGCGTCTTCGTCCTTGTCTTTAGCTATTATTTTCATAAATGATTAGTTTAATCCGAGCACAAACCCTTTTGACTAGTATAACGTGTTCTAAAGTCTTTAATGTTTGGTGGTACTCACGCGGCAATTTCTCTAGAACTCCCCTCTCTATGGCCGCCTTAGATGAATTGTCCTAAAGCTTTTGGTTAGGTGTACAAAACGAGCGAACGTGTCCTAGATCCAAGGGCCAAATGTATTCCCATCTTAAAATGGGAACCATGAAACTCTCGCTATAAATAGGGGACATGTCTACTCAAGTTGTATTCTTCTTCCCAGTAAAGAACCAGATATCTTGAAGAGAAACAGAGCTGAAGACGAAGGGGGGCGACCTGGACTTCAAGAACACGAACACAAATCATGGGAAGAAGATCGAACATGGCGTTTCTTGCAGTAATTGTAGCATCTGCTTTGCTCCAGAGCTCAATTGCTCAGACCAACCACGTAGTTGGAGACAACTCAGGCTGGACTATTCCTAGCAGTGGTTCTTACTCTTCTTGGGCTGCAAACCAGAAATTTGCTGTTGGTGACACACTTGGTAACCTCCATTAAAACTAATAGTTGTGTCATGTTCTGGTGTGAATTGGGTTGAAGTAAAGATTTGATCTTTCTTGATTGATCGTTGTGCAGTGTTCAATTTTGCAAATGGGGTTCATGATGTTGCTCAAGTGAGCAAGGCAGATTATGATAGTTGTAGTACAACCAATCCTATTCTGTTGGTTCGCACAAGCCCTGCTCGAATCACCCTGAATTCAACAGGGGAACACCACTTCCTCTGTAATTTCACCGGCCATTGCAGTGCTGGTCAAAGGCTGATGGTTAATGTCACTGCAGCTTCTTCTTCTTCTCCTTCTCCAGCACCTCAACCTTCTTCTCCGGTGACTCCTCCCGCTTCATCTCCTTCTCGGCCACCGACTTCCTCAGTCCCCTCACCTTCCCCAGCATCTGCCCCAACACCTTCTTCACCAACATCATCACCTGAACCATCACCTGCCCCATCTGGATCAGCAACGACTTACACAGTTTTAGACTCTAGTGGTTGGATCATCCCTCCAAGCGGTGCTGTTGCTTACCGGAATTGGGCTGCCAACAAGAATTTCAAGGTCGGGGATGTACTTGGTAAGTTCTAATCAACGACCTTAAACAGTATTGGGTTTCAGTGGAACTAAATACTGATCATTTCTGTCTGATTCGCAGTTTTCAACTACGCCAATGGAGCTCATAACGTGGCGGAGGTGACCAAGGAAGCTTACGGATCATGCAACACCACCTCCCCGATCTCTCTGAACACCACACCGCCGACCAGAATCACTCTGAAAACTCCAGGTGAACACTTCTTCATCTGTGCGGTCCCTCAACACTGCTCTCTCGGCCAACATCTAGCCATCAACGTCAGCGGAACCGCCAGCGCACCAGGCTCTTCCGCGACTCCTTCACCGTCCAGCACACCGTCCCCCACCAGCCCTACTGTCCCCACTCCCACCACCAACACCACAGCTCCTCCTCCTGGAAACTCCGCTCCGTCCCACCTTGGCAACACAGGACTGTTTGCCACAATCTTCACCAGTTTTGTAGTAGCATTGCTGTACTAAATATTGATGAGAATTGATTAGTGTGATTCATTCTTGTTTTTGATTTTGTATTCCTACAAACATAAATAAAAAGTATGTTTGCCTCGAACATGATTAGATTCCATGTTCATTTGACACAGCCACATGTTATTGCTGTCCTGTCTGAAAGATATTTCAACGTTTAAAATTGACCCGGAGCTTTGGCAGAATCTGAAAATTTTTTGAAGATGAAAACGAAAGGATAGAAAGACGACAACTTGCACAAATTTCCATGTTCACACGATCCTTTTTTCTTTCATTTTGATTTGGAGTCAACATCATTAGGTTTTTCCCACTTTGTGATGTCAACCACTTATTTGTTCTTGTTCTCACATGGAAAATGAAATGCTGATTGATGGAAAATTCATGTCAATAGAAAATGAAAGCTTTTTCGCTGAAAATTGTGCACTTTGATTTACAAATTCTTCCAACTTATGCGTCTTACTGGAGGGTATTACTGATGGCAGTAGGTAAGGTTGGACCTAAGCCATAGGCATAGGTTTTTTTTTTCAGATTCCAATTTAATTCAAAATTCGTTTGTGCTTTGATTAAAGAGTTTGAACTCATCTTAGATCACATCAGATCACCTGTACTACCAATTGGGTTCCTATTCTATTCTACGACAAATACGACAACGTTTTAATAATTGATAGCGTCGACTTTGCTCTCACCTAAGCCAAGCCGACCGATACTCCTTCTCTCCTTTGATTTTATCTCCCGCCTTTATTTGTGAATATATGGTTTGTTTTCACTTGGGTTGTCTTCTATTTCTACTCATATCTATTTTTGTTGTATGAAAAAAACAGAGTTGATTCATATGTTTGTCTTTTTGTTTTAACTATTGATGCAAGAAGATTAATGACTGTAATTTGACAAATAGAACGCTCCCGATCGCTCTTTTTACCCCAAGCCCTTGCCCAGTTTATATCCTCACAACGTCACCTCCTCCAGTCCGCTTCTCGGAGGCGTGATGCCATATCCCAGGAGTCATTTCCTACGCAAGTGAGAGTTATTATTTGTATTTTTTTTGGTGAGGAGGGTAAGGCTGGGGAAACTAATTCCTCAGAAAGACAAGAGATTGACAGTCGCCTTTGAGGTGCAAACGAAGCCTAAGGAGCGGATTTAACCAATAAGACCACATGGGCACCTATAAAATGTCAAGAAGATGTGAAGCTGGAAATAGATGATCAGAAAATGTGATGTCTATATTCACTCTTGATGCATACACGGCCATATATACAGTGAAGTACAACAAAGAAGGAGAGAAAATCTCCATAACTCAAGGCACTAAACTAGTGATCCACACATTACGGGAACTTATCTTCATCTATACAATTCATCCTAATCTTTACATTAATGGTAAATATACATTCCTTAATATAAATCATTGTAATTTCATCTTTTGCCACCAAATCATAGATGAAGTAAAAATGGATGTCAATATGCTTCGTTATTCTATGAAAAGCTAGATTTCTAGCCATTGCAATTGTTGCACAGCTTTTAAAAAAAAATTTGGTTGCATCTTTTTTATTTTGATGAAGATTCGGGAATATTCTCCTTAGCTAAATAACTTAACAAGTTCTACTCATGAAGTGGATAATGTTGTTGTAGCTTGATTCTTTGAACTCTATATAATTGTTGATGATCCGAGAGTGAAAACACTTGCTGAAATGCTTTTTGATCATTCAATGAACTTGCCCAATCGCTATCAATGAACATGGCCATACCTAATGTTTTATAGGCCCGAGATAAGTGAAAAAAAAGGTTATAATGAATCAGCAATATACAAAAATGTAAACTTTAAAAGCATATTTATTATTAAAATTTAATATTTATATATAAGGAACTCAAGTCATAAGTCTACACATTTAATAAACTACTAAATGATCATAACAATAGCTAACAACATCTTATAAATTTCAGTAGCTATAAAATCAGGATCAATAGTAGCAACCATAACAAAACAATAGTAGCAACAACCAAATAACAATATCAGATTGCAAAACATCAGGAGAATTGCGCACATATGTTTATGAAAAACAATTTCTCTGTATATTTCTAAATGTAAAATCATTAATAATAGTATTAAGATGAATATTGTCCAACATATCCTTCTTGATATATAAAATAGCTAAATCATTCAAGCTTTCTTATTGATGACCTCAAGTAGGTTCTCAATAATTTTAACTTTAAAAAACTTCTCTCAACTAATGATACATTACAAGTACAATCAATAGAATTTTATAAGTAATTGAAACATTTAGGTAACATTTTGCAACTTGAAATTTATGAATTTCAACAGATGAAATTAATTTATTTGGCAATTTTTAATACTTTTAATTTAGAAAAAAGATCATCTAAATTCACATCAGATGCATTATCATAAGAAAAAGTAGTTGTAAAATTCTTTTATTTCATTATCATCCAATGACCTTAACTTCTTTGAATAAAAAAGAATCTAAAAATACTTTCAGATTTTGTTAATTATTCAAATTTATTCTTCAACAAAACATTTTTCATATCCAAAATAATTAGATATGTTAAAAGAGAGGTAGGCCATTGTATATGGCAGATAAAGATATGATAGCCAATGAATATACACTTTCTTTTAAGAAAATATCAAATATTACAAAAATGCCATAACAGTTATCTTTTTTTCAAAAATTTTATTATATACGTTTATATAAATGCTCATCCATTATAATTTAGTAACTTATGGGACCTACTACAACTTAGTTTATCCTAGAAGAGATCTTATCTTACTCATTTAAAAGTTTAATTTTTTTAAAATTCTACTTTCGAAAAATCATCAACTCCATACGAAGGGCCTTCAAAAAATTTTATTGAAAATTGGAGTTTAAATGAAAAGTCGAAGATTGAAATTCCAATTATATATTAGGATCAAATATTATTATATTAAAAAATATATCGTTATTAACAAAGATGTTAGCATATATCTCAATTGATGGTTGGAACCAAATTCCTCTTTAGCTTTATTTAATAAAGTTTGAAATTCAGAATAAGAAATTTAACTATAAATTTTTTCTTTGTAGTTTCCACAAAGTAAAGTACCAAGAAGTTTTTTATATACAAACATCTTGAAGTAGATTTATTGACTTTTTAATTTCGACCCCTTTTAATGAATATATTTATTAGTTTTTAAAATTAAGCTCTTTTAGTAAATATATTTTTAATTTTAACTCTTTTAATAAATGCCTTTATGAATCTAGGCCCCATGCAAGGGCAGAAAATCCATATAAGTTAAATTTTGAAACAACTTCATATAGAATCCCATAATCAAAATCTATCAATGTAATGTAGAATTTGTTTAACTACTCCAAAGTGGTGCTTTGTAGGACTTTGCATGTACCTTGAAATAACACCATCAAAAAAATAATATCAGGTCTAGAGTGAGTTAAAAAAATTAATCCACCGACTAAACTCCTAAAATTCCTTGCATTTGTCTTTTTAGTTCCATCTTCAAATTGTAACTTTTCATTTATATCCATAGGTGTAGCAATTGGCTTACACTCAAGCATGTTAAACCTTTTGAGAATGTCTCTTATGTACTTTTGAGAGACAAAAATTCCACCAACTCCTTGTTTCACCTCAAGTTGAACAAAATAACTCATTAATCCCATGTATGACATTTTAAAAAATTCTCCATCATACAGGACTTGAATTTAATCAAAAGAGAGCTAGAAAAACTTGTATATATGATATTATCAACATATAGGAAGACAATGATAAAATCAAATATACCTTATTTCTTTATGTAAAGCGTAGGCTCATTCTCACTATTTTTAAAGCCACTTTGTACAAAGTAATTATCAATCTTATTGTACCTAGATCATAGAGCTTGTTTTAACCCATAAAGAGTCTTTTTCAAGTTATACATGCCTTTTTGCCTTCAATTCCAAAACGTTCTGTCTGAATAACATACACTTCATCACATAATTCATCATTTAAGAAAGTAGATTTAATATCAAAATGATAAACAGAGCAATAAAATTGCGTAGCTAATGCTGAGACAATGATCAAAATTTCAAAATGAGCTATTGGAGAGAGTTTCTTCAAAATCAATACTGTATTGCTACATATACTACTACAAGAAATTGTATTTTTAGTGAAAGTAAAAGTTGTCACTAAAAGCATTAATATTTGTCACTATTATTAATAGTGTCAAATTTTTATAGTCATCACCTCCCGTCACAAATACCTCTATCACTAATGAAATAGTGGTTAATTTAAAAAATGGTCACAATTATGCAACACTTTTGTGACACAAATATTGATACTAAAACTTGTGAAATGTGTGACAAAATTATATGATCACAATAACTGTACATATTTGTGACAAGTACTTTACATATTTATGACAAGTTTATAGTCACAAATAGTATAAAGTAGTGACGAATTAAGTCATAACAGTACTTCATTTTATTGTGACAAAATTGCCGATACTAAAACCTATCAAATGTGTGACAACACTATATGGTTACAACAACTGCACTTATTTATGACAAGTTTGTTGACACAAATAATATAAAGTAGTGACGAATAAAGTTGTAACAGTACTTCATTATATTGTGACAAAAGTGTCGACACTAAAACCTATGGAATGTGTGACAAAACTATATGATCACGGCAACTTTACATATTTATGATAAGTTTGTTGACACAAATAATATAAAGTAGTGACGAATAAAATCGTAACAGTACTTCATTTTATTGTTGCAACATTATCGCCACTAAAATAATTATAAATAGTGACAAAATATTTGTCACTAATAATTTTCTTTATTATTGTCCATTACTTCTTGGTCACTAATATTTTAATAAAAAAATGTCAATATTATTTCGTCACAAAAATAAAAATTAGTTCTTACAAAAAGTATTATCACTAATGTGTTTATTATTATCACAAATAAAAC
>JAOQMP010000007.1:33210221-33220287 GCA_027563575.1 Erythroxylum pedicellare
TTTCTTACAACCAGGTGATGCATTTGACTGGAAGCTTTTTGTTTGAATACACCTCAATACTTTTCCTGTCCTTTTTTTTCTTTTTCTGCTTTCCCTTTTCTCTTCTTCATTATATCTGTTTTCCTTTCTATGTGCTTCAACTCAGGCAAATGAAAAGACTGGAGGTTATGTTAATAGACTTGTTGTAACCTGTGTCAGAAGTGGTCTCAATAGACCATTTCGAGTTTTGCAAAAGCCAGAGCGTGCTCCCATTAGAGCTTTGAGGGCTTCTTCTTCTGGAAGGTTGTCCTAAGTCTTCTTTTTATGGTTGTGGTCATGTTACTAGAAATCTATAGATTTGACTGCAAACTTGTATACTCATATACACCACTTAATAGTTTATTTACCTGCACTTTCTGATATTTATATTGATGTTCTACATCTTATTAGTATCCTCTGATAATCGTTTTATTGGTCATGGTTTACAACTTTAGGTATCTGCTTATTTTGTTCCGTGATGCACCAGTGGAGGTTTGGGCTATGACAAAAACACCCATCATGGTTGGTTGGCTGTTCTCTTTTCTCTTTCTACTATTAACCAGTTCTTTTTCTCTTTTCTTAAAAGATTCATTGCTGCTCTTGTTTGGAAAAATTTGCCTTATGCTTTTTGGCTTATCACATTTCATTGACTGGTTTCATGGCCAAATATTATGATGTTCTTTATGCTCAATAATGAGAAGCTTTTGTGTTACTTTTACATCAAGAGTTTATTTCCTGACTATTTTATTTGGTTGTTCGTGTAAAGATGTGAGCTAGAGCTAATCACTCTTTCTATAGAGGATTCATATATGTTATCTCCATGTAGCTTAGATCCTTGGCCCTTCCATTCACAGTATTAGAATGGACTCTTCCAACATTACCGAAGAGTGTTCTAGATGGTTCTTCTAGTCAAGGTTCATTATCATCCAAAGATGGTGCATCAGTAACATCAGATGGATCACTGACCCCAAAGTCATCGTCAGAATCTAGTCAGTTTCTCCTCTTCATCTGCTCAATTATCACTAGTCTCAGCTTATTATATTGTTTCTGCAACATCCAGAATCCTTTTTGAGCATGAAAAATAGCTTGTATGTGCAGCTGGAGCTAGTTCAGATGGATCCCAAGATGAGACAGCTGAAAGTTTTGCTTTTGCATTAGTGAATGGTGCGCTTGGCGTTTTTGAGGTTCATGGCCGGAGGGTCCGAGACTTCAGGTATAAGTCCTCAAATGAAATGTTGATCGTGAAACCTTGAACGGTGCACTCTGTGAACAATTGTCGTTAGTTATGCTTCTTTTCAACACTACATCATGGGCCTGATAAATGGTTTGTTCTTTCTTTTCTTTAGACCAAAATGGCCTTCTTCTTCATTTGTTTCTTCTGATGGACTGATTACAGCAATGGCCTACCGCTTACCCCATGTTGTATGTGCCAACATTTTCCAATAGTTGCATTGGTTGGATCTTTAAATAAAAATCTTGATTCTTCAACACATTCTGTTTTAAGTGGCAATTTTGCTGTTATTCAGGTAATGGGAGACAGGTTTGGAAATATTCGGTGGTGGGATGTGACAACTGGACATTCTTCCTCATTTAGCACTCACCGAGATGGAATACGACGAATAAAATTCTCACCTATAGTTCCTGGGGATCGAAACCGAGGGCGTATTGCTGTGCTTTTTGAGGACAATACCTTTTCTGTATTCAATCTTGTAAGTGTGACAACTGGGATTATAATTCTTTATTTTTCATATTGTACAAGCATATATTAGTATGATATACTGCATCTAATTGCAATACTCTTATATGGAAAAGATCTTCAAGACCTGTTTTCCACTTGAAAATTCTAGTATACAAATAATGTTACATAAAAAATAAGAAACTACAGACAGGTAGAGGTAGAGGTTTGTTGTTTTGGCTCAGGCAGAGGTTGTCATTATTGATGGCCCTTGTATGCAGTCTTCATGATTCTGGTTCAGTTCTTCATGATTGGTATGTTTTTATTCATATTTGGAGGTTTTATAGTCTTCTTGTCCTCTGTTTACAGGATTCACAGGACCCATTGGCAAATTCCCTGTTGCAACCTCAATTTCCGGGAACCCTTGTTTTGGAACTTGATTGGTTACCTTTGCGAATAGACAAAAGTGACCCACTGGTGCTGTGCATTGCTGGAGCTGATAGTAGCTTCCGCCTTCTTGAGGTTACCATGTATGTTCCACTCTATGAGTCAACAAACCCATTTCCATTGCTTCTTTAATTTGTATTTCTGGGATATTGTTAATGGAAATGTTTCCAACTAATCTGCACCCATATCGATGGTTCCAGAAAATCATGCTGTTTCCCACCGATACAGGAAAATGGGAGCTGGAATTAGATTGTTCATTCTCAATTTGCCAAAGTTCAATCATCTAACTGTCCCATTCTTGCTAAATGCATTGCAACCTTTGTGAATGACATCAGTGTATTTTCAAAATTTTCTTGGGTCTCTTTTAAGAGTTACATATCAGAGAATCTCACACATGATCCTTCGGAATATGGTCATGAATTGAATTAATTTTTCTGACTTGGCGACCTTATGGTTCAAGTTGTTATTTATTGCATGGTGAAATGTCTGTTTTAAGAAAATGCAATCTTCCACATAGGTAGTCCTTGGTGTGACATCCACCTAACCTTTTTAACATGTATAGTGTGGTTAATAAGCTCTCTTCTACATGCTTTCATTAGTTTAGTTCTTGTTGCCTTTTGTGCATTCATGAGTGCTTCTTCCCATCCATGCAGGGTTGACAAAAAACTTGGTTATATGCCACACTCTAGACCTCTGAAAGAGAGATTTCGGCCTATGCCTATATGCTCGCCAATGCTGCTTCCAACTCCACATGCCTTGGTATTATAATTGTGCCTTTCCATTTTCTTTGTCATCTGAAAATAACTTGCATATTTCCTAATAGTTGTAAAATAAGTAGGTATCCTTATAAAAGAAAATTACAGAACAGTCATGTACCAAAATTCTTTTAAAAATTTTGTCAATTAGCACAATCTTTTCTGTGTTACTCTTCTTTATTGCTTATAATTTATTTGCATGGACCACGGGAAGGGGAAATAACTGTGCTTTAAAAGAGTGGAAAGAATAATGAGTAGCCATTTTGTTCAACAGAAATGCAAATGAATCTTTTGTGCTGGAGTTTCATCCCCCTCTTCTCCTTGCCTTCTTTTCCTTTTTAAAAAGGGATAAGGAAAATCTCTGGAAACATTATTTGGGGCCAGATATTGCTCACTTTGAGTTTCGAACTCCTATTTATATTGTAGAAAACCTCAGCTGAAGGCACGCTATGAAATGAATGAAATTCTTGTTGAAAGAGGGTCTCTTTTCTGGTCTCCTGCTGATTTTCCAATGTATGTTTACTGCAGGCGTTACGGATGATCTTGCAAATGGGTGTGAAACCATCTTGGTTTAATACTAGCATTACAACCATTGATAAGAGACCTCACTCATTTCCTGAAACTTCTGTATCCAGTGGGGATCTTCGAAGCTACATGCTTGATTTACCACCTCTCGGTGACTCTGTAGTGCCAGAGATGCTCCTTAAAGTCTTAGAGCCCTACAGAAAAGAAGGTCAAATTTTATCATTTAATGGTCATTTATACACCCTTCAATTGGGAAATTGGATAAATTGGTTGATCTCCTATCTGTTCTACATGTTGCCATTTGTCTAGGTTGCTTACTTGATGACGAGAGGGCAAGATTGTATGCTACTATAGTCAACAAAGGTTCTGCTGCAAGGTTTGCATTTGCAGCCACACTATTTGGTGAAACTTTGGAGGCACTTTTCTGGCTGCAATTGCCTCATGCTCTAAGCCATTCAATCAAGAATTTAGTTAACAAATCACAACCTAAGGCTCCTCTCTCAGCATCAATCACAGAACTTGATGACAATGCCATGCTAAATAGGATTACATAAAAGGGAAAATCAGTAACTGGACCTGAGAAGAAGGATTCATTGGTCAGTTGATTTCAATACAATTTTCCCTATTCTTTTTATTTGTCTGTGCTGCTGTTACTATTTGTTTTATCTTAAAAACTTCCATGCTGTAATGTGGGTCTATTGGTGAGGCAGAGTCAAGGTCAACTTAGATCATTCGCTGTCCAGCAAGAAGAGTTATGTGAAAGTGCTAATGAGCGCATTCCTTGGCATGAGAAATTGGAGGGAGAAGAAGCTATTCAGAACCGTGTGCATGAGTAAGTCTTTCCTATCTGTTTGTATTGTTGCTTGATAATTGATCTGCAGATTCAGTATTAAATCCAAACAAGCTCAAAATAGAATTCAGAAATGAATGCCATGTGATGCGCTTAATTCTCAGAGTTATAGTTGTACTGGTTGTTAGTCATGCTGTAGCATCACATTTCATTTTGCTGGACTAGTTTATGTTTCGGAAGATTAGCTTATGGAAAAGAGTTTGGTATACAATGGGGGAAGCAAAAAAGAACCCTTCTCTTGTGAGAGTAGTTCTCTACCTATTAAGACTTAAATATATTAAGTTCATCCTTCCCCTGCTATGCATCTATTTTGGATCCTAGATTCTCTTGGATAGTTGATTTGGTATTTTTGATGCACAGGCTGGTGTCGGTTGGGAACTTGGAAGCAGCAGTCAGTCTGTTGCTTTCTAGTTCTCCTGAGAGCCCTTGCTTCTATGTAAATGCTCTTCGTGCTGTTGCACTGTCATCTGCAGTGTCAAGATCTCTTCTGGAGCTTGCAGTAAAAGTAAGCATCAATTTACTTCAAAATCAGTGAATGTTTTTGATTGGTATAAAACTAGTAACTGTATATAGTTTACTTATTAATTGTTATTATCACTGTCTAGGTTGTTGCAGCCAATATGGTGAGAACTGACATCTCTCTTTCTGGCACCCATCTTCTGTGTGCTGTTGGTAGGTACCAAGAAGCTTGTTCCCAGGTTAGGTTCTGTTTATTTCTCGTCATAAAATTAGGTCCAACAACATCAAAAATGATGTGGCTTTTCCCACTTAAATCTACCAAAAATTGTAACAGTAACAAATTAAGTGAATTGAAGTTTTTCCTCTCTAACAGCAATATTGCTGTTACTAATCCCTTGCATCTCTCCCTTTAGCCTTCAATCATAGGCTAAGCAGGGGAGAATAGCTGGCTTGGCTAGATGAAATGAATATTCCTTTGATAAAAGATGGTTTCTTTTACACCAAGATTACCATGGTATTTCCATAAATGGATCAATGTTTTTAAACTCTTATCAGTACATCAATGTGTAAAGAGTGGTCAAATTATTGATTTATAATGGTTACCGGGGTATTCTTATTTGTTTGGCAGCTACAAGATGCTGGTCGATGGACGGATGCTGCAACTCTGGCTGCTACACATTTAAAGGGATCTGATTATGCAAGGTTATGATTGCTTCAAATTTTTGAATAATTTGTACGACTTTTGAAATACCTTTACATTTAGATTGTGAGTTTCTTTTTTTCACTATAACTTCATGCCATGATACCATTTCTCGATGTGATGTGGCTTCTGTGCGATGATCTTATGCAATTTACTTATTGACTGCCGTTTTAGTGGGTAATAATTCACCATCCTAATCTGCCTAAAGGAAAATGCCTGCTTTATTTCTTTCACTATCGTGTTCTCCCTTTTTGGATTTTCTCCTTATTGTTTATAATCTATACCAAGTTGGTTGCTGTAAGATTGCATAATTGAGCAGTTTTCCAAATTATCCGAACCCTTCGATCTTATTTGCAAAATTGTTTTTACAGGGTGTTACTCAGGTGGGCTGATCACGTCCTTCATGGTGAGCACAACATTTGGAGGTACCGTCAACTTCCTTTTCTAGTTTGCTCTCATACACGGATTATAAGTGAGTACTCATTCTGAGCCTTTCCATTTCAGGGCTATTATTCTTTATGTTGCAGCTGGTGCATTGCAAGAAGCCTTAGCCGCACTCCGTGAGGCACATCAGCCTGATACAGCTGCCATGTTTGTACTTGCTTGCCGGGAAATCCATACAGAAATTCTTGCAAATTTAGGAGATTCAGATAACGAGTCAGTGTCAGGGTCAGGGTCAGGGTCGTCGGTCCAGGTTAACATAGTTGACTTACCTGGATTGAGTACAGATAATCAAGATGTTATAGCTGTTGGTGAATTCTATGAGCAGTACCAAAGAAAATTGGTGCACTTCTGCATGGACTCTCAGCCATTTGCTGACTAATACGCCAGGTCTGCTGACGATTAAAGATGGCGAGAGATGGCGTTAATCCGATCTCTCACATTATTTAATCTTTTAGCAATCAGAGTCAAAAGTTGAATTGAATGAACCAGGGCCTGGAAATCTTGTCATCATAGTCTTCACCTACAACAGCCTTGTGTGATGATGGCTTTTTCCAAGTATTTGATTTGTGAGAATGGAAAGTCAAGGTGTAGCTTAACGTTAAAACTTTGCATGAGCCCAGGAACAAAAATTTGTTGCACCATGTATGACACAAGGATTAGAAGAAATTTGGTTTCTGAATTTGAAGATCGAGTAAATCCTAGAGTTCTTAAGGACACATTCTAGTAGTCTGGATCTTGTAATTTTCTCAATGAATTATGTACTTTGTAAAGTCGGCTGAAATGTCAAAACGTTACATCATTCTGCTTGTAGAGGTCCAAGAATAACCAATGGACTTCAATTTAGACAGTAAATATCGAAACACGACATTGAACAGTGTCATGGAACGGAAAGGATCAATACCAATGACCTCTTGGAACTCCCCATTGTGGTTGAAACCCTCGCTCCATCTACAGTTTATCCCTTTGAACTTCCAGATTACCAGTCAACTTGTATATCAAAATGGAAAGGGCAGTGAACAATCACCATATCATGCCTCATTAACAGAACAAACATAAGTTCACTTGACCTTCTGCTTTCAGTCTTCTGCCGACTATTTTTATCGTTATTAACATCGACGTAAAGGGTCTATGTTAAACGGAAAGCCGGCTTATAATCCCTTGGAGATCTGTTTCATAGTCAAGAACTAGCAAAGTCACTATCAAGTCAAGAGCAATATATGCAGTATTGAAATATCAAATGGCATCGATATTCAATTTCACCGATAAAGGAAATATCAAATGGTGTCACTCGAATTCTAACCTTAATTACTCTCTGCTAGAAGTATGTGCCGGAATGATGCTGCAACAACAAATATATACACCTTAACATTTCATGCACTTAATGAAAGAATCTCTTGCGACATCGAGCAGATCCCATTTCCTCATACTCAGACTTCGTAATGCACATTGCTTCAAAATCAGGACTGGAAGCCAAAAGGGATCCCCCTCGCCAGACACCAAGTATGGGACTGACAAGCATCATAAGTTATCATAAAAAAAGGAGACAATGGTATTGCAGAAACAGAAATACTTTCAAGGACTGAAAAATTTTACTCTTCTTGTGTAGTTATCTTCACTTGATAGTTGTCTGGTACAAGTGGTCGGAGCTCCATCTCACTGCAATTGCACCCAAAAAGGTAAACGAAAGACTCGTGGGTGTCTCAACATAAAATTCACAGGTTGCATGCCCATGAGAAAGGAAGCTTACAGTCTCTCAGCAAATCGAGGAAACAATGTGCTTCCACCCGTTAATATAATGCTGCCAAAGCACAAGATTGAGAAACCATCAATCACCACCGATACTACGATAAACAATACAAAATGAATTATAACTCTTAACTCAGAAAAGATTTTGTTGAAGCACCTCTCAAAAAGTACAGGGTGAAGAAGGGGGTGGCAAGAGTTAACTGCTCGAACAATGCACTCAGCTAGGCCAGCCTCGTTCATGCCTAAGGAAAAGGGGGTTACATTAATGTATTTTCCAAGCCAGGTTTCAAGGGACTATCTTTCTTCTATTCACCAGACAAAACCTATCCTGCCAAGATTCTCAACGTTTTTGCAGATACATTTTTCTTCCTTGATGTTTTCCCAAGCCAATTTATATGTGTAACATAGCAATTTTGGCGAATCAAAACACATGATTAAATATTCTGCTTATAGCATTAACTGTACAAATAATCATTCCAGTTTAAGTAAAAATACGCTACAAACCCAAATCTGCAGGGTGGAAAATCATCTCTGGCACAAGGAAACGCTCATTTGTCAAGTCAAACTCCTGAAAAGAGATGGTAAAAATCTTGAAAACTAGAAGCATTAGGCAATGCAACATTATTCCACGGAAACGGGTAACTTACTGTCTTTGTTAAATCAACTCTCTTTCTCTCCTCAAGCTTCTCAGCATAGTCAGGTCGATCCGAACCCTGGTTTGAATCAGAATATGGCTGAGCAGCTCTGTTCATCATTGTCAAATACCTTTTTGCTTCATCTGGGTCTTTAACAAAACCCTTGGTATGTGTAACCCCATCAGGAAGTACATAAGTGCACCTCAGAAGATTGTCTCTTCCTCGTCTCCTGAAACATCAATCAAATCGTCAAATTTACTAAACAGAATGTACAATGTAACGACAATTGTTGACTGCAATACAATGGGAAACCAAAACACAAACTAGTTAAGCTCGAAATTACTACAATCTTTGAAAAGACAAACTTTGAAGCAACCCAATTGGCAAAACCTCAATCCTCAAAAACCCCCATTGCAATTCACTACCTGGCAACCTGCAAATCGCGAGATACATCTAGAGAAACAAAACAAAGCTTCTCCTTAACATCATCCATAATGAAGCTCTCATCCATCACGTTCACAGACCGATACGAAACCAACTCCTTCAAGTAATTAGTCAACGCCTTCCCTCCCAAATCAATCCTCTTCACACCATAATTCAACGTAAAGTTCTGGAAAACAGGCGCTGCGTGAGTGAACGAAAATCCACAATCCACCACCAAACTACACTGTGCTTTCGCCACCAACCCATAAGGCCGACGACTCGCTTCGTAAAGATGAACCAGCTTCGGCGAGTCGGCGACGAACAGAGACTTAAACCCAAGATCTTCAAAAACAATCTCGTCAGTGGCACGTTGAATAGACGGTAAAGTGAAGAGGGGTTCTGTTAAAAGAAGCGAAGAATTTGAAGGACTAATGCGAAGCAGAGAACTAAAAAGATGGTTCCATATGTCTCGTTGAAGATCAGGGTTTATCAAGTAACCGCGGTCAATGGGTCGTCGAATAGCGGCGGAGGTGAGGTCATCGGCAGCGGAGGTGGGAGAAGGGTGGAGGAACTTTTTGGACGAGAGAGGGCGATAGAGGCAGTTGGGGATGACGGTGGAGGGGTCACGTTCGCCTCCGTGGCCGGCCTTGATAAAGCCACCGCCGTTGTCGAGGACGACGACGTTTGACATGTCGGAGAAAGGGAAGATTGTGGCGGTTGCGTGGCAGTGAGCGTGGGGTTTATTATTATTAGCGTACATACTACGTACCAGAAGGGTCCGTACTGAAAATTAACGGAAGTATATAATGTGATAAGTTATTCGAAATGAATTATAATATATAATAAATGATTATTATATTTTTAATGATTATTACAAGAAATTTAACGGATTTTAAAATAAAAATGATGTTTAATTAAAAAAAATTAGAATTATGATTTTAATAATAAAATTATTATTATTATTAATTATTTGATAAATTTTATTTATTCTTGATTTATATTTTAAAAAATTTATTTATATTAAAATAATTGATATTACAGTAAGAAAAAATAATTTGTATTATAAAAAAATTAATTATCATCATCATTCAGTTCAAAATGTCGCAATGAAGCAGAGTCTGGAGAGATTTGATAGTACGCAGCCTTACTCCTACATAGTAAAGAGACTGTTTCCAGTAAACCTATATACAAATAAAACAATATAAGAATAATGTAAGTTATAGAGAAAAGGTAAAACTAACAATTAAAATTATCATATAACTAAAATTACAATAAATACATAAATAAATGAAAAGGAATTAATAAAAATAATAAATATTAACAATACTAAATAAAATTAATAATAAAAATAACAAAATATATAAATATATACTAAATTAAAATAATAAT
>JAOQMP010000007.1:33226854-33240166 GCA_027563575.1 Erythroxylum pedicellare
AGGTAACATTTTTGAAGATTTATATGGACAATAAGGTAACATTTTCTTACTCTCTGAATCTTTTAGTATTATGAATCTCTAATTATGGAGGCCAGAAGTAAACGAGAAAGTTCAATTCTAGAAGCAGTCGAGAATGCTGTGAATTCCACAATGGAGGACATCCAAATAAAATTGGAGAAGTGTGAACAGGAAAAGAATGCTGTTGCAGATGTAAGTTTGAATAATGGAGTCAAATTGTTTCTGTTTAGATTTATCGTCTTCCAATTTCCTAATCTAGTAAGTTCTATTTCTTCAGGTCAACCGGAATCTCATCAAGAATCAAGAAATGTGGCGCAAGAAGGTTAAGGAAATTGAAGAGAGGTAAAACTTACCTACTCACCTGGACTTCAAATGATTTTCTCGTCATCTTGTTGCTGGTATACTGGATGATACAGTTGACAAGACCACCTATATTAGTCATTTACTTCCTGATTAGCTCTGTGTCAAAGACAGCTAATTTGTTCAGCTTTGCTCCATGTTTCAAAGTGTTTTCCTTTTCGCCTGTGGCTGAATGTAAATTTTTACTGCTTAAGAATCGAATGTGTATTCCAGGGAAGCTTCATCTTTATCATCGAGGAATGGGAAGATTCTTGATCTAGAAGAGCAGGTGGTGTAGTTACTTTGGATCTTCAGGTTACCGTTTCATTTGGATATATAATGTCTCATTGTGTTTCAATGATCATGATCACAGATCCGAGATCTTACCGTCTACATCGAAGCTCAGAAAACACTCGGTGATGTGACTGATGATATACGAGGAGGTACAGTGTTACCTGTACCTAAGCAGTCTTCCCCAGGCAAATCCAAAAGGCAAACAAAGTCAGGTCGAAGACGGAGTTAAATTTCATCCTACAAGCCTTGTTATAATCTGTACAGTTCAGATTTGACATTTGAGTAGTAGTCCTTTTCAAAGTACAAATCTATTGGTGTTTGGTTTTGTGTAACCAGTGGTTCTTACCAATGCTTGAAAGATTCTCTTTTAGTACGATTGGCATTTTTACTTTATGCACAGGATTAGATTTCCGGTGAGATGGTAACTCTCACACGAAAAGGCACGGTAAGGCAATCCCATCCGGGCTCTTGAAGAGAGGTTCCGTTAAATAAACACGCCTTGAGTAAGTCAATTTATAGTTTCATGTCGCCAACTATCACTCCTAGCAAAAGAACCAATGTGACAATACCAGTCAGATTGTAAGCAATTAAATATAATATCGAATATCCTTAAAAATTATGGTAAACGTCAGCAAGGGTACACCAAGTTAAAAATGTCACAAGTCTCTGACTGTCCTGAAAGTTGGGATGACATGAACAGCTGGTGAAAAGTGGTTGACAACTACAGAGAAATGGCACTGACATATTCGCCTAGAGCTAGAGAAATAATGATTTTAACAATTAGTCAACCATCCTTTTTATAGCTACATGAAAGTTAAAACGCATGAAACAGCTAAGCTACATGCTCCCAACCAGCCAAACCAACTACAGTTTCCTCAAACTGTTCCTTCTATATTCTATTGTCAGACTAACAGCCATTCCTTTTAATCCTTAATTTACACTATAATTCCTGCTTCTCCAGTCTTTTTTCTAAGATAGGCACCAACAGAACACCAGTTCCTTGAATGTTAAATAGTTTGCTGCCACTTTCGGACACAACTTGACTGCCCTCAGCTGGATGACTAATCTACGACACCTAATTTCTGCAACTTCCCCCTTGAAAAGCACAAAATGGCAGGCTCAAGGAGAGGGACCACAAGGAAGAAACATACAGATATGGATTTATCTAGTGAAAGCCTGCACATGTTGTTGTCACCTTTGAGCTTGTTCAGAAGCACCTGTGGCGGAAGCAGTACTCGGGCCAGCACCATTTTCAACTGGAGGGGAAGTTCCCCATTGTCCTTCTGATTCCAATGGCTCAAGCACATACACTCCACCATCAGTCAGTCCTAACGCAAACTGATTAGGCTCTGATGGATGTGCAGCAACGACCAAAGGATATACCCTTAAGATGTGAAAACCAAGGTCAGATGCACCAAGAGGACAACTTTCTTTGAATAATAAGAGGCAAAAGAACGGGAGAAAGAAACACAAGGGGGAAGAGAAACTCACCTAGGATTGGGAGGTAGGTATGCATTAGGGTTTATTCTGCATCTCAATATAAGAGTTGACGCTGTAAGCACACCTAGACTTCCATCTTCAAAGCTAACATAGATCGACTGGCTATCACAGGAGTATGTAGCATGAGTAATTGAACCACTTGCTTCCCGAGGGCCAATTACTTCCCGAGGGAGCCACTGTTTAGTAAATTATAAATGCAAAGTCAGGCCCCTCCAAAACAAAGATAAATCCAAGAAGAAAGAAAAGAGCATAAAATCATGTGCTCTTGCAAGCTATATGCAAAACACCGCATTCAAAGATAAATACCTAAAGAATGATAGAAGTCCAACCAATGCTCCCCAGCTCACAGGTAATAACATAAATGTAAGGAACTACAACAGTAAACTTTGGAAAACAAATGCCATTACATACCTGTTTTGGACGTTCTAGTTTTGGTGCTTCATATATAGCTATCTGTGTTTCATGAACCGCCAACAAGTGTATTTGATCAGAGTGAAATTGAACACGCGTATCAGCAAGAGAAGATGCAGATTGTCCAGCCGGAACCTGCAAGAACTTGCTAGCCTGTTTCTCCCATCCATCTGTGCTCCAAACACACAACTGTGTAGTTGGAAAAAGATAACAAGAATCATTAACCACCATGAGATGACTTTCTTCTCCCATACAAAAAGTGCACAATTGAGAAAAAATATATTGAAATAGCAAAGAACTCTGTTCTGTGGTAGGAGAGCCAAATAATCACTATATTAAAAACCATGCTACGTAGCTGCAAGTAAAGAAACAAGTTTTGGATATAATTTTGTTCAAAAGGGATGTCCACTACAAAATCAAATGAAAAATGATCTAAAGGACGAAGCAACAAAAAACTCGGCAGCTAATCGTAGAAGAGAAGAAGAGAGAATACAATGACATGTTATTGACTAAGTTTAGCCCTTCTATCTTTCACAGTTGGCAACTTAAGCTGATACTAATATTCCAAAATAATACTCGCTAATACAGGATATTTCCTATATATGATCCATGTCATAATAATATTAGTATAACATTAGTAATAGGAAAAAGTAAAATATGGAGTACATAATTTCTAGAAAATTCTGCACCTATTTACTGCAAACTTTTTAGTTTGCTTCTTTTAAGACACTATGGCATACACTACTCACCTGTGAGTCAGCTCCTGAAGACACAAGCACGTTCAGTGTGTGAGAGAAGGCAAGGCCAGTGATTCTTTTCTGGTGACCCTTCAACTTTGTTTTAACCTGGAATTTGCAGCATGGAAAACATTAGCTCTAATTTCTCCACGCCAAATAGAAGTTCAATGTTCAGTTCGTCCGAGTAATACCTCGTCAACGCGAACATTATAGATTTGGATCGAGGAATCCTCCATGCCAATAGCAATGATGTTATTGTCTTGAGGATGAAATGCAAGAAAAGTCGCTGCCGGTGGTGGGGGCATGAATGTTGTCATCGTCTACAATAGAGAAACCATGGAAACATATAAAAAAAAGGCATATATGGTAAGAGCATATTGTTGTTGAGAAGATGACCAGAATTACTTATAAGCTTGTAATTTCCCCAAGATTAACTTTTTCCTGTCGATGAATTTAGGATGATGACATAAAACAAATACATCTCATTTTGGCATAATCACAATAACATGTAACCTCTGAAAAGGGGATTAAATGCTATCACTTAAATGTAGTCATTTTCACTGGAAGAACGTAACAATAAGTAAGCTTCATAGGCATTTTCAATGTTGAAATTCCTGCATAAGTACGCTCTAGTAGATTGAAAACTAAAGGTACCAAAGGAATATGTCTAAGGAAAGAAACTGGAAGAGACAACTTACCTTAAATGTCATCATATTGAAAAGGGAAATTTTCCCTCCTGAAGCTGACATTACATATGAATCATTCTTTGAGAGTGCAAAGCATGGAACGGCACCTTCAGGGTTATTGTCACTTATATCATTAGTCATCAATATTCCACTAGAAGGCTGCCATAATTGTGGTACTGCAGAAGCAGTGGCCTGTAGGTTTTTTGATAATCAAGAGAATTTTAAAATTCAAGCACTAATATAAAACTTTTAGAGACATCAACTGCGGAACTTAATAGAAGAAAAGAATACCTTTGTAGTTCTCTGCCATTTCCAGAGCTTGTGTACTGCATTTGATGCTAATGCCAATATAGCAAGTCCTGAGTTTGTATAAATAAGTCGAGTAACCTGAAAAGAAATTTTCATCATTGCATGCTAGATAATCTTGGATGGAAGAAAAAAATGATGCATAACCAACAGAAGCATAAAAACAAAACCATGTCAATAATAGTAATGATTTTTATCACTTCCCTAACACCCATATATTATTTGCATGCAACAGTAGTGCAATGCTTGACATGTCTAACAAAGTTGCCAAACAGAAAGTACCCTCGTGGCTGTCAAATTATCTGGAAGCTTCAAAGAGCGGCACTGTGATGGTTCATTAATCTCTGTCAACTTCCAGATCCTGGACTTCTCCACAGATTCATCAGTAATTCTAGGTTTCACATCAACCAAACCCCGACCATCACTATTCTGAAGAAATTTAAAACAGAAGTCACAACCTTAAATAATTGGGAAGAAGCGGATTTCCCCATTTAGACATGTAAATAGCAGCTGCAACAGCTGCTAAAAATTCTTAAATATCCAAAGTTAAGAACTGTGAAGTTGATTCTCCTGTCAAAAAACCAACACTTACCATTCCAACTATGGGAGAAACAGAAGCAGCTCGATCCCCCATGATAGTTCCAGCAGTTGCATTGACAGGTGTAAAATTACCAATTGAAGGGGCCTGCATTCATTCAGGCATCAAGAAGTAGATTCTGAGTAAGAAAGGAGGCACTAAATCGGCGGGAGAAAAAATATTTAAAATTTGAAACATATGCATAGCAAATAAAATGCCATGTCTACAAGAACTTATACCTTCACAACAGCTGCAGAAGCAGCTCTGGAAGCATCAGAGGTACGGCTTTCCACTGTTCTAAGCAACCTTATCCCATCTGAATTTGCTAGAACTTTGACACTATTTTCATTTGTTGAGACAGCTAACAGTATCCCTTCCTTGTTAAATCTAATACAAGGAGAAGCCTGCAAACTCGTAAGGATCAAATTATTAGCTGGGGAGCAAGTATATCAGATTAATGGATAAGGCCCAACAAAAATTTACCGGCAATCCACCCTCTGCGTCAATACTTGTTAATAGGTTGAGATTGTCCATGTCCCACAATTTAACCATGAACTCGTCACCTACAGCCAAGAACCTATTTTTGGTGGTATCAAATTGGACAACCCCTACAGATCTCTTCGCAAGACCATTATAGGTACGCTTCACCGCTCCTTCACTTTCATTCCATTCAACCAAGTATGACTCCCCTTCTTTGTTAGTGCCACAAGAAAATAACCTAAAATTGCAGATAATCAAATGTCAAAAAAAGACAGAACATATTGACATCCATATCAACATAAAAAAAATGTTAAGCATGAATCATCCATGGACCTTGTTCCATCAGCACTGTAAGCCATCATGGTAGATGAATGGCCAGGAGCATCATAGTCAACTCTTGAGCCCCCGTTGTCATACAACCACGCCTTTATCTTTCCATCAGTAGCTGTTGAAAAAACAAACTGGGAACAAGAAAAGAGAACAGCAAATAAAGAGATGAGAAAGGGAGAGACGTGAGGAACTCTTACAAGTAATGATTAAGATATCAAGGCTAGTAGACACCAAAAGTCAACTACCAATACCACAATTATTACCAAAAATAAAAGAGTAAAATCCAGAGTCAACGGGAAAGAACACAAAGAAAAAAGTACATCTTTCAACCTATCGTAAAGGAATTAAACATAATGTACCCTAGTGTTTAAGAAACCAAGTTCTACCAAAACGCTTGATAAGTAAATATTTCAATAAAGGGCACGAGGGTGGCAGCAATCGATATGAAAGAAATTCATTTCGGGAAATATAGATAAGAAATGTTTCAACTAAAGGCTTGCACAATAAAATAATTTTAACATACTCTGATGCTAACTGGAACCGTAAGGGAATAACAAACCCAATCTACTTATGGCCACTGACTGAAGTAATCATAACAGACCTAACTTTAATTCAATTTTAAAAAAGATTGCCAACTTCCTTTTCTTCATGCAAAACTATCTATATAATCAGGAGGAACAAGGGTAGAAACTACAATGAATTACCTGTATATTCTCCTTGTGATGTGGACGCACAGAATAAACGGGCGCTTCATGCCCCTCAAAAGTAAACTGCTTGGTACCAGTAAGTGCATCCCACACCTGAACAATTTTGAACCGTTTATGAGTACTATACTTCTCAGGAATAATCATCAATTCAGCAATAATAGAATCAACCTTAATGAGTCTGTCCTCCCCACAAGTGATAACACAAAGTTGTTTGCTTGGATAAGAGAACGCAAGATCATTAACACTGCCATTATGAGCCTCAATCTGAAAGATGAATTAAATATCATAGAAAACCTGAGCCTCAAGTACCAACATTAACTACAAGAAGGTTCAACATAATCATTGCACTTAAGACAGATTAAACCAACAGTCAAACTTCACACAAACCTCACGATGGTTTGTTATATCCCCAGCATGATAGGAATATATGTGGACAATGTGTTTAGAATATGCAACACCTGAAACAGGAATAGACGATATATCAAGCAATAAGGCCAAATTAATATTTTGAAGGCTCTCTGTTGAGTGCAAAAAGTAAAATCAAGAGTGTATGACAGACATACCGAAAAGATTTCCATCAGGACTCCACATTACACGGTTCACTGAGGCCGTATAATCATTGGCCAGAGATGCCTGTAGAGAAAGTAAAAAGTGTAAGATAAGGGCAACCAAATGACATTGAAACTCCAAACCAAACTAATCATGACTTTTCATATAAAATTGTTACAGATTTTAAATTCACAAACCTGTAATGCCATTGACGAGGTACCAAGGTCCCAAACCTTAAAACTTTTAGAAGCAATCCTCTCCCTACTACCCAACTCCCATACCATGACATCACCCATGTTCGTTCCAACTGCAAAAGAGTATGTACACATATTTACTCATCTCTCACAAAATGCAAATAAATATGCAGGGTCATGCACAGAAAACAAGTATGTAAATAAATTTTGTTGATGATGCAACATTGACTTACCTAGTAGGAGAATTTGTTGTGTTGGATGGAAATCCATACTCTTCACAGCCGAACCTTGATTTAAGGTCATAACCACAGTCTTTGGCAAGTCATCAGAAGAGTAAGAACTCTGTCCATGGCTCGGGCTTGGGTATGCAATGGGCAGAATATTTACTGGGAGAGTATTGACCTGATACAACACAATAAGCAATTAAGTGAGCTCAATTCTTGGAACATCTGGTAAGGTGACGTTGAGCAAGTCCCAGGGTATGAAATAAAAAACATCAAGATTCAATTAGATGGAGAAAGAATGCAAATACAGTAAACAGGCTCTAGTGGTCTGATTGGAATGAAACCGAAAATAATGTATACAGACTTTCATGTAGTTAAGGCAATGCAATTGGCTCACAATTAAATTCAAATGCCCCTCCTAGGCAGGAAAACCCAAGAGAATAGTCTTTTTTTCCACTGAGATAACAATCAAAGACAGGCACTTGCACTACCAAGAGTGTTTTAGGCTACAGGTCAAAGTACTGAAATCTTCGAACTATGAAAATACGTTAAAAGGACGTACATAAGAACAAAAACTTTCAAGTCTGGCTGTAAGCCAAAAACAGAAAGAACTCCCACTTAATTGTCAAATCACAACAAGTAGACCTGTAAGTCATCCAGTTTGCCAAAATGGAAAAAGATTTACACCACGTTCATTAGACCCAAAAGAGGAAAAAAACTGGAAAAGGAAAGGATGGGATGGAATCATTTTAGACCTCATCTGACATGCCAAAAGGCCTTGGTCTCTTCAAAACATGTTCTGAGTCTGCTGTTTGATAGTCCATAGCAGGATTATTTGTAGGAGGAGTCCTAGGGCGCTTTAATATTGCTGCTGTAATATGAACATAGACATAAAAAACATAAGCAAACAATTCAGAAATTCATATGATGCAGGAAATTCAAAATTAATCATGCCATAAAAGGAATATAGAAGACAATAAACAGTCATCAACCGCTCTTAATGAAGTTTCTACAAGTTATAAGGCATTAAAGCATTAGAATTTGTTATGGGACACTAGCATCTCATTATCATATTCCATCTGGAAAAATCGTTCACATCTTTTCACCAACAAGTTTGGAGTTTAGTTAATGCGTTTTAGTGCTTTGTTGTCAATCTAGTTCTTCCTTACACAAAGATAAACAACACAGACATTTTCTCCTTCATCTCCACATAAGCAAGCAGAATTGGCCTTCAAGAAGTCTTTCTAGAATTTGTATCACATAAATGAGAAAATTCATAACTAGAAAGACTTAATCCATCCAGTTTGATAAGAGTCCTTGAAACTGATAATAAAGAACTGATCCAAAAGGACTTAAGTATGTCTACCTGCATTGTTAGGTGCAGTCAAGCCCATCGCCCCAACAGAAGCTGAAGGGTGAGGAACGGGAGATGGGTTTGCCATCCATCCAGCAAGAGGTGTAGGAAGAGCAGCAGGTGTGGGTTGAAATGGCTATAAACAGACACCATAGACAATTAAAAAGTTTAGCAAAACCCGTCATGGCCTATAACACAAAGTATTCCTCTCTAAATCACTTACATGTGCAGTCAATGGCAGAAAACCCCCTGCCTTGGGCACAGCACTCATTAAGGGATTAGTTACAGGAGAAGGGGCTCGGGCCCCATTTGGCTGTCCACAGCTGTGGTCCACAAACAGAGTCTTTATATCTGGATTAGATCTTGGGTTTTTACAAAGTTGGTGTTGCCAATTTAAACTGCATTTCAGTTTGAGTAACATCAAAAAATGAACTGAAGTATCAAATTTAGAATCATAAACAGATAAGCAAGACCCAGAATTTCATAAGGACCTTTGATTAATTAGCGTTCGCAATCTTGAATTTTTTAGTGTTGGGAACTGAAGCTTATCGCGAAAAAGAGGATTAGCCTCTATCAACTTTTTCAGTTCACCAAGCATTATACCCCTAGCAGACTTGGTATCTCCATACTTTGATAGTTGTTCATTTTCTCTGCAGATAAACTTATAAGCATGAGAAGTGATGCACTTGATCATAAAAAGACCATACACAATTAAAATTTCAGCAACTTAAGTACAATATACAATATAAATTTTATGAAAAAATCACACACCTGAAGTTCTCCAGTGTCAAGAGTTGCGTGATTTCTTTAAAAAGCTCTTCATTAAATGCCGCAAATACTTTCAAGTCTTTCACTAATATATCCACAGCTTTAGCACGATCTCTCCTGGAGTTCAATTTTTCAAAATTCCAATTAAGATTAGTAAAACATTATGTCAAGAATTGTTCAATTATATATATATATATATATATATATATATATATATATCAACCAAGAATCAATCTTTTTCATTGCAAAATTACATTGTAGGAAATGCGTCTAAAAGGGGTGGTAAAATATATATATCAACCAAGAATCAATCTTTTTCAGTGCAAAATTACATTGTAGGAAATGCATCTAAAAGGGGTGGTAAAATGAACATACTTGTCTAAAGCTTCAAGATACTTCTGCTTCCGAATCTCAAAGAAAATCTTCATGGAGTATCTATTATCGTCAACCTTTGTAAACCCTGACAAATACTTCTCCACCTCATCCCACTCCCCATTCGTCACCATATCCTCAAAGTACCGCATGTTGAAGAAAAAGCCTGACTCTTGCTCCAATCTCGACACCAAAATTAAACCCAAAAATAAATAAATAACAATACCATACTACAAATCGAAAAAAACAAAATAATACAACAAAAAATGACAGGCAGCAAGTTAAAGAAGCATACTTATGAACAGTCTCTTTAAATTTCTCTTCATCAAGAAATTGAAGTATCAAGAACACGAGCTCTCTGCTAAGCGAAGACATGTTCCAATTCTTTTATATGTAAACCCCTGCCAAAACATAAGCAAAAAAAATAGAAAATTTCTACAAAAATCAAACTCAGAGATCTAAACCTTCACAGATCAAACTCAGAAAATTCCTGTCAAACAAAGCACACGCAAACAAACATAAACCATACATATCACTGGAACAAAAAGTCTCAGAAGATTCTCGAATTTTGAAAAAAAAACACAAAATTAAACAGTCAAAAAAAATCAACAATAGAGACGTAAATGAAAGAGCACCAGAGTCACAGATCGGAGAATTCTCTCAAGAAGCGAAAGGAACGAGGTCGTTTCCAGTTACTTTCGTCTTCGACTTTCTCTCTCTAACTCGTTTCCGTCTCTCTCTCTAAGCTCCTTCTGGTAGGTATTTATAGGAGAAGAGGAAGAGGAAAGCATTAGGGATTTGCGAGTGAGGCAAGGAGAGAGAATTAAATACCCGTGAGCGAGACGAGACGAGATGGATCGGAATAATAAGTTTGCGTAGTAATAAGTACACCTACATATATGACTGATCTGATAAGTAGGCGCTGAAAGTGTGATAAGTACGTCTTCTTATTGTCGTTATTAATACGCTGCTATATGAATTTATTTCCGGCTGGATTTGCGGGAATTTTCATATATAGTTACTCTGTTTATTTTCATGAGTAAAACAAAACTTACAGTAATAACAACAATAGGACTAGGTAAAAGTCTGAACAAGTTTATATTTTTTAAATATTACAAAAAAGCTCTTTATAATTACACATATTTTTTCTACTAATTACACCAATCATATAAAAATTTCATTAATATGCAAGATTTGAAAATATTTAAAAATATACGGCCTTATTCATAATTAATAGAAATATCAGCCTTGTCAGTTATTGTTATTATTTTTTGGTTCCTTGTATTTGTATTCGTAGACGGAGACGATTGGAAAAACCACAAATAGTATGTCCATGTTTGAAGAATGAAAGTCTAAACTGATACGACGTGTTCTGCTACCATTTGTTGACTTCTTTTACTTTCAAAGTTTCCATGCGTAGAAGACAATACCACACTAAGTAAAGCATGTTTGAAAGTAAAGGTGATAATGCATGATTAATCTCTAATCTTATAAGAAATATCCAATCACATGCCATCTATGACGAGATTCGTATTAAATAATCATTTTAATTACTGAAAATGGGATAATGGTTAATCTAATCTTTCACTCAACAACTTCTTATTGGTTGGCTTGAAGCGGGTAAATGGGAAGGAGTTGATTTGACTAGATTAGGTAATCATGACGTCATAATTATGCATATTTTGGTAACAAAATAGTATTTAAGGTCTTAAATTCAAGTTTCTTTAGATTTTTCAATATTTTGTGTTCAATTGAGTGTTGAGTTTTGTATTAAAAGTTCATTTTGGATTTACTAAAGTCAAATTTATCACTTAAAAATTAAGTAATTGGTGCGTAAAATTTAATTTTTAAAAACATATAATTTAAGGTAAAATATAGATATGAAATTTATAATAACTATTAAAAAATTTTAATTTTTTACAATTCTACTACAAAAGTAATACTCAATTATACTGATACATGAATATTATAATTGAATTAATAAAATATTACTAATATGATAACTCAATATTACTTTTAAATTTAACCAATTAATAATTTAATGTAATTGTAATAAATTAATTATTTTAATCGTATTTAATTAGTTTAAACAACATCTGAATTATTATGTCATCATGTTAGAAGTGCCTAACTCACCCTCAAAAGCTAGCTCAAGAGGAGGAGATTTACCAACTATTATAAATTCTTGAATGCCCTTATAGTTGTCTGATGTGGGATTCCTAAAACACCCCCTCAGTCCAGAGTAGGACTGGACATCTGATGGACATATTGGACAAAAGGACATAACCGGGCACCGCCCCAAACCATCTAGACAAACTGGCTCTGATACCATGTTAAAAGTGCCTAACTCACCCTCAAAAGTTAGCTCAAGAGTGAGAGGTTTGTCCATTATTATAAATTCTTGAATGCCCTTATAGTTATCTAATGTGGGATTCCTAACACAACAACATTTCATTTTGCAGAAGTATGATTTTTATGTCATGTTTGATTTGCTCTTATTTTAATAAAAATAATAAAAATTAAAGCATGTTTAAGAAATAATTTAAAAAATTAATTAAACTTAAATATCACGTACCTTATATGATACAATATCCCAAATTATTATTAATCCATACTGAATTTGATTAATTTGACAATGAGAGTGATAAGACAAGTGTGTGGCGACAAATATTCACGCAAAGTGCAAAGTCAATTCCGGACGAAAGTAGGCACGTACAACAAACAGGCAGGGGGAGCAGAAGCCTGGTAGTCGCGAGTACACATCGAAAAGCATACTCGAGCACTGAGAGAGAGACGTCTATTCAATGGATATTGATAAAAGTAACGAGTGTGAGAGAAGTCTTAAAAAGACTTCTTAGATAGACAGATAGATAGGTGTCGCATTTTCTCGTGTGATTTTTGAGTATATCGTATTGCGAGATGTCTTAATTTTCTTATCGTCTGCGACAACTCCACGCCACACGCTTTAAAAAAAAAAAGGAAAAAGGTTCTAATCGCATCTTTTTTTTTCATTTAATTAATGTTTTTGTCTTAAACTGAGAGCATAAAGACGCCTACTTTTCTAAATACGTGACTCACCACTAGACCGTTTAAATTAAATGATTGTTTTGTTAATCTTTTAATTTAGATATTTATAATCATATCTTAAATTATTTAATCTAATTTAATTTGTATAATATTGAATTTTACTTTATAAATAATTTGAATAATTAAGTAAAAATCTAAATAGTTTGAATATTATATATTAGTTAAGATGATATTTAAAAAATATTTAAATTACTTACAAACATCCTCAAATACATTAATTACTACCTTAAAGAAGTTGGATTGACAATGTGCATCCAAAACCTAAGTAGCTTCCACGTGAAGTTGTAACCTTTAGTCAACTTGCTTTTGTATTATTAATAATTAAAAATCATAAATTATTGAGAATAAACGTTAATAATGCACAAATTGTGTACGTTGA
>JAOQMP010000007.1:33245521-33256310 GCA_027563575.1 Erythroxylum pedicellare
AAATATAATTAAATTACTAAATAATTTAAATTTTAATAAAAATATTATTAAATAAAATTTATCCATTTATTTTAGTTTATAAAACTTATTAATTAATAAATTTTTTATAATTAACTAACAAATTTATCAATTTTTACAATTGAACTGGTTGAATAAATTGGATTTTTTAAACATTGAAATTTATCATAATTTTTTGAATTTCTATTACACTTTAATTTGTAGGGCAGAATGAAATAAATAAATGAAAAGATATTATTCTTATTTATTAATCTATAAAATTATAATTAAATAATTTAAATTATGTTCGTACAAACAAGGAAAGGATGAAGCAGAAGACACGTTCCCTATGTACAACCTTGTATTGTTCATGCTTGGTTCTTACGAAACCTTGAAAGAAAGAGGAAAAGAATAAGAAGAAGACAACCTTGTGAGGTGTCTGTCTCCTCACTTTTAGATGTTAGCATTTATTTATTGCTCGGTTCTTACGAAAGCATATATTCATATATTACCCAGTTTTGTCCTCTCAATTCTTCGTTACATAAGTGCCACTGTCACTGGCAGCTTGAACAGGGCTTGGTCAGAACCATCCAACCGACCGACCGTCACGTGCTCTTCCTCCTGGAACCATCCTACACCTTGGATCTAGCTAGCTAGCTAGCTTTTGCCACCTACATTCGAACAACGTCTCTGCGAAGTGTCGCCACTCGTGACTCAAATTCCACCAGTTGATGGTCCTAACTTGGAAATTAATCAGTTCCTCTTAACTGCAATGGCTGTAGGCGAGCTAGTCCTCCTGTAAAGCTTTCGAAGGTTTTGCATGGATAATAGTGAGATGAAAGGGACCTAATCTTTGTCCTATTAAATCTCAGTCATTTATTTATGTGAGACTCATATAAATAAATAGCTGAGATGCAATAAAGCAGAGTAAGAACAAGAGAAGAGGGACAGAAGATTTGAGGGTGAGATGAAGGTCTCTGTCAGTGGATTGATTTTAACTTCTTTAAATAAGGATGTTTCACTAATTCAAAATTAAATTGATTTCTTCTAAAGTTAATATATTAAATTAAAAAATAAATTGCATTCGAAATTTAAGTAAGGAAATATTTTACTTTAAATTTAATTTAAAATAGTTAAATATGAATCTATTTAAGTAATGAAATTCAATAGGCTAAAATACATTTAACCTTACGTGTTTTATTAGTTGGTATATTATAATTCCTTTATTTTAAAAATAAACTTATTGATTACCGGTCAAAACGAGTTTAGAATTCTAAAAGACTTTTTACCCTTGTATTATGATGACATCATTACAATTGTACATGTTGTATTTTTTTGACAAAAATAGCCTTTTAGTTATTTGTTTAATAAAAATTTTATATTCAATAAATAAATAGTTTAAATTATTTTTTAATGATTGAATAAATTATTAATTTTTAAATCGGTGTGTAAGAATTTTCTTATAAGAATAAAATTAAAAAACAAAACAAACTTATTTCATAAAATAAATTATTGAATAGAGAGTTTAAGCCCATACTAAACATAAAGAAAAAAGAAAAAATGTTAAATGAATGTGAGAGAAATATTTATTTTTAATAAATTGTTTATTTGCTGTTTCTAATTTTTAATGTAAATTATATCTTAATTAAGAATAAAAATTTATTATAGAGTTTTAAAATTTTATCTTATTCATACGAACAAGCAAGTAAAAATTAAAGAATATACCGACTTTATTCTCAATTATACAACAAATGCAACATTCAAATAAAACGAATATATATATAAAGAGATAAATGCCACTAATTTTGAATATGAAACACCAAAACCTTTTTCTATTTTTTTAATATTTAAAGTGGAACTTATCCAACCAAAATGACCATTCATTTTAATTCGATAAAGCCCCTCTTCCTAAACCTTTCTTTTTTTTCTTTTTTCATAAATTAATAGTTAGAACCGAAAATTATGAAAAAAGGCACCTTTAATAAAAATTTCTTCTTTTAATTTTGTTTCATAAATATTTTTAATTTTTTCATATATTAATGGTCATAAAGTATAATTGTGAAGATAATGAATATTTTTGGTAAATCTTATTTTTTATTTATTAAAGGTCAAAATACAATATATGCTTAAAATAATTTTTATTTTTGAAACATAGGCATAATAAAATAAAGCAAGAAAATGTAAGAGTTTAATATATTTTAATCAACAAAAAGACGAAAAGGACATTTTTGCCCAAAAAAATTCAACATGTATAATTGTGCTTATGTTATTGTAATAAAAGGATAAAAAAGTCTTTTTAAATTTTAAGTTCCTTTGACTAACGGTCAAAAGGAAGTAAGTCTATTTTTAAAATAAAAAGAAGATAATTAATTTTTTTAAAATATGCTTAAATTTTATGATTAAACTCAAATTTATTAAAAAAATTAAACTTAAATTGAGATGGAGTTGGTCCAATGACCAACCTATATTTAGAGAGGGATCAGCTCATATACACGTGGGTTTGTATGTATCTCTAATTGTAAGCTCGAGCAGGACCACACGCAGTCCGGATGGTCCTATGATTAATTTTGTCAGGCAGCAACTTATTGACAGAGACTAGACTTTGAATGATTCTCTATCACCATCCCCATATACACGTGGGTTTGTATGTATCTACGAACTGCTTTTGCGTACTTCAAACCACAAAAAGGAAAATTAGGCTTCCAGTACTTGTCAATAAGCCTTCCTTGGGTCGACAATTGGTTATGGGAATCACTTACCAGTTCCTTTTGTATCAATTTTTAGAAAAACTGAAATGAAATAATACGAATTTTACTTACTAATGTGTATATGTATGTGTGTGTGTATTCTAAAACAAGTTACAAACACTGTTCTCAAGAATTTTGGACTTAATGATAAAATATTTATAACATAATAAAGCTAAAAAAGTAAGGTAAATACAAAGTTAATTACTCAAAAGGATTATGAAAGAGAATAAGAAGAGTCAATTCAATGGAAAGGAGAAGTTGCTTAACATGAAATTTACAAAAAATGCTGAATTGAAAATGACAAATCTCACAACCATCATTGCAGGCCGAGACAACCCAAGGCAAATGCGAACCAAAAACTACCATTTGGATAGAAAGATTTGATGAAACAGTTAAGAGAAAAACGAACCTAAAGGCACACAAGTCGTATAATTCGTGACGCATATCGTCCGGCAGTTCTTGCCAAGGTTGTATTACCCACTGCTATACCAGAGCCATCGCAGCTAATCAGATTCCCCTTACGGTGCTATAAATGGCAGGAGAGGAGATGACAAAGAAGAATTGGTTGTCTTACTTACTAGTGCTATACTGAAAGATATGATAACTTTTTACAATCTATTACTGGATCTATATCCTAAAAAATATTAGATGACAAATTTCTCAATTACAATACTTCGTCCTGTTGAGAATACAAAAGGCTATTCTCATTGTCAAGAGGCAACGAAGGAGGAGTTCCGGGCGGGATGGAAGCTGCGCCATTCTCACCAGCACATACACACAACGCTTCTGCTTCCCTGAGTGTGGCATCCAGGTCAATGTGGCAACTGAGCTCATTAATGAACTTCAGGAGGGTGTCGAAATCCATCTGCTCCTCCATTATTTTATTTCGATGGCGTTTCAGGATTGCGACGCATACATAAAGGTGCAAGTGCTCAGACAAATAATGGGTCCATAACACTTCCCACAAACGCATTGTTTGCCCGTATTCAAATTCCCTGCAATTATATTGTAGAAGGATGAAGTCTTACACACATCATCAGAAAACAAAAAGATTTAAAAAACGAAGAAATAGTAAAATTATGGGCGATAACAATAAAGTATCCAAGTATGGTTAATCCATCTGAAACTTTAAATGAATGGTTTGCTGATTAAACAGAAAATTCTCAGGATCAAAATGACGTCAAACATCTAGAATACCAGTTGTAAACAGCATTAGCGATAAAACGTTTTAAGTTTTTGTGCACAGGCATCAAGCAGTTCCCAAAGGCTTGTTCCTATTCTTTTCTGTTTCTTTTTTTTCTTCCTTAAACATCTACATAAGTTGATGCCTTAGACCCAAGTACGCGGATGTACTTTATCTACGATAGAAAATATAGCATAAGAGCAAAATTGTTAACAACTATTAAGGAGAATCTCTAGATAAAGCAATCTCACCTTTTGAACTGTATTAAAATCCAACGGAAACAAAAGAAGTAATTCAAACAATCGTTCTTGCTAAAGTAGTTGTGCAATGGTCTGTCTAGCAACTCCACCAGCTGCAATAAGGGAAGCCAAAAGTAGGAACTCAGAACTAACCAGTCTTTCCATCAAATCTTATATTAAGATACAGCTTACAAAACTGACTTCCATTTTTAAGATACTACACCACTTCTGGTGGTGTATCATTTATAAAGTTTGAGAATTTGTTAATAAATACAATGTAAATTATGGAATACTTCAGTTACGACAAAGAGTAAATGCTGTAATAGTTCCATCAATAGGGTGTCTAATTTAACCAAGAAAAGCACAAAGATCTAGCACCAATAGAGAAAACGAGAGACCTTGGACAATGCAAAAAGTTGGGTGTGCATTCCATTTTGATCACGATTAAAGTTGGGTCCAAGCCGTTCCATCAATGCCACAAAACACCAAAATGATTCAGATTCATCCTCCATCACAAACAAAATTGGGGACAGTAAATCACTCATTCCCTGCAAGATACAGACACAATATAACGCACAATCCCAGCTTCAACCCCAACAAAGTACACAAAACAGGAAGTTTAAGCACCATGCATCTGAGTATTAAGCAATCAAAAGCAAAACATCAGTGCTTTTTGAAGAGTTCAAAAGATCAATAAGACAAAAGAAGAAACAGGAGAACTTATATCCAATAAAGGGGAGCTACTCTTTGTTATTATAGATCTTCACTTTTATGTAGGAGGAACTCTGGCTCTATTTTCTGAAACACATGCAAGCTTTTAATCATGGTTTGCATTCTCACGGTGGCGCTTAATGCTAATCAGCTCAACAAGGTTACAAAGACGCCATTCCTAAAAGAAGGTGAAATGAAAGGGTCTGCATATGACATTGAATACTTCAGCATTCTCCTATCATTTGATGAAACAAGTAACTTAAATTATTAAATGCACAAAATAATCTATAAGAAACATGGACCAGATCCAAAGTTATGATATCAAAAATTATGATAATGTACTTTAAAGAAATTACAACTGCATATACTCATGTTAGACATTCCATCAAAGATGACAAAGAAATTACCTGACAATAACCAAGATCAAAGTTGTAAAAGGAGTATGTCAATAGAATGTCCCGTAAGATATTTACATTAGGGTTGTCATCGCCTTCATAGAAATATAGCGATCTATCAGTCCTCACCTTAAAGACAAATAAAAGCAAATTTATGGAGTTAATATAACTTTTAAGCACAAAATTTCCATCCAATGATAAATAATCTGAAATTGCAGAATAACTGTGATACTCCATACATACCACATCTTTTTCTATGAGGCCTTTCCGTTCTCTAAATTTTGTAAATCTCTTTGCTTGTTCAGGAGAGATACTCTACAAACAGAAATGTACAAACAAAAAGCCATTAATGCGTTAAGCCTCAATGTAAAGTACTCTTAAACAATCAATAGAAAGATGAAGCCATTTGCATTTCAGCAAGTTGATACGGAAGTTAACTGTTAGCAAAAAACCCTCAAGGATTAAAACAAACCTGCCACTGTTGTTTTAGTGTCTCATACTCTATCTTTTTAGTGGATCGGTAATACTCCCTCTCCGCATAGGTTGAATGGTACGAATGGTATCCCAACAACAACGCCCATATCTGGAATCAATACCCAAGTTTTATGAATAAGAAAAATACCCAGCCAAAACCATAACCTTCTAAAACATGGTTTTCCATATCTATTCAGAACAGACCTCTCTCCGCAATTCATGCTCAATTCCTCCATAAAATATTCTTTTCCTCAAGGAATTCGAGTCTCTGACTCGTCCTTCAGAGTCCAAGAAAGCTGCCCACTACAAGTACACAAAGGAGTGAAGAACAGATCATGGAGCATAGTTTTCGAAGTATGTCCTCAAAAAATACTAGAAAAATTCTTTTTTTTTATAGAAATAGCTTCATAATAGCAGTGGCCAAGTTCAGTTTGAAATCAAACAAATGATCAGCATTTGTTAAGATAAAATCTATATCTCGTGAACTTGGAGAGACTTTTCCTATGAAAACCACTTCCGAAATTGAACCTGCATATGTAAAACAAACCAATGCACATAATGTACAGACACATGCCTTGAGAAGGGGTGGATATGTGTCACGACCTGAATGGGCACGTGATCAAGTTGCCAGTTAGAGTCGCCGGTGGTGAAGAATAGAAGAAGATGATGGTTTCGTGAAAAGTAGCTTTTAGGGAGTGAAAATGAAGAATTCAAAATATGGGGGTGGAAATGAGAGAAGAGGGAGAGAGATAAAGGAGGGTTTTACAGTATGATAAATGTGAAGCTCTTCACTTCTGCTAAGAAATTTCATTAACGTAAATAATAACACAAATAGACCAGAGGGTCCAGGAAATGATATGAAAAGTACAGCAGATATCTTCTTGGAAAATGTCCACAGTGAATGCATCAGGACTCACAATTGATACTCCTATCAACTAATAGTTGAAAAATAAATCATCTTCAGACAAAGAACGATTACCTCTTCGGGTCCTAGGGGTGGCTGTCGTGGTTTTCCCCATACAAGTGTCACCTTGTCAAACTGCCAAAATGAGATAAACAAAATATTACTGCTATGTTTTCAAAAAAAAGAGAAAAATTCTTCATGCATTCATCAAGAACAAAACATATTAACAATAAAGGTTCTCTAGTTGTGCTAGCTGCTGAGAACTATGAAATAATAAACAAGAAAATGTATACCTGCTATTTTATTATGGTGATACTATTATTAAGTTCATGTAAATCATTTGGAAGAAAAAATGAAAACCAATCATTATGTATGTAGAAGGAAGCACTACAAAGATGTAAAGCCTAATATTTAGCAGTTGAAACAATTTTATTGCAGGTGCCCCAATCATAGCCATAAGACTACTGTTACTGTAGCAACACCACAAACCTGGCAGTAAAAACATATTTACTTTGAAGTTCACAAATTTGGTTCAACTATTAGTACTTCATTACATCAAGGTTTCTATTTCCATCTTGTAATTCATTCAAAGAGAGACAGAAGAGAATTGAAAAAGATAACGGAACAAGAGTCAAGCAAAACAATCATGTTTTAATCCTGTTGACAACAAAGATCAGCAATATATTCATGCTATCCTTCATTAGTGCCTGCAAAATCTAAAATCTCTATAGAATAGAATGATTTGCTGCACTAAGATCAACTTCATTGATACAGACAAGAAAAGCCAGAGAAAAAGCTTGCACACGTGGTTTTTAACTGCCAGCTACAATGTCAACAAGCTCACACATTAAGGCCAATAACAAGGCAGCATAAAATGCATATTGCGATGTGATAGCAACTGATTATATGCAAATGTGTACCAGTACTTTCTACCTATCAAAACACACACTCATTACAATAATCATATATCCTACATATAAAAATAAGACAAATGGAAAAAAGTATCAAAGACAAAGGGTTATTGAATACATCTTAACTCCCTGCGCTCCCTAAGAATGAAAGAAAATCTATCAGATGACACAAATACTGACCTCCAGAGGATCCGCAGGAACAGAACTACCATCAGGTATTTTCTCTGCATACTTGGATGACTTCTCTGGAACATCAAAAGAATTGATTGAGGTTCTCCCCTCAATAGCATCAAATTCATTGGCATGATTTTCACGGAATAGTTGTGATGTTGTTTCCCGGGCAAATTTGGTCACAAGAGAAAATTTTTCGAGTACTTGGATAGATAGATCTCGAGTGGGATCTTGAGCCTTCTGCCTGTGTCTTCCAACTCGAGGAATAGCAGGACTTTGATCATATATGACACCATCATTCCTCCGTTGACTTTCATAAGATGGAGATCCACCAACTGAGGATGGCACACTCGCACTAGAAACAGCCCTGGGAAGCTCCAAAGATGACAAAGTTCTCTGCAACAAACAATTAGGCATGACACATAGAATTCTAAAACAAGGAAAACAAAAAACACAATAATTCACCAAAATAATCAAGTCAGCTCCTGAAAAACTATGATAAGCCACCAGAAGAACCATGCCACAAACGGTGAAAAATGTTTGAACGTGTACAAGTGTTCCAGTTAACTTTGAAAAGCAATTGCGAGGATTAATGAATGGCTATGGCCAGTTTTATCACAAAGTCAACAAGGAAAACAACAATTCTTTGAAGAAAACAGACAAATGTCTCAGTAGACACACACCTGGAGAGGATTCTCAAAATCATTTACAAGAAATACATTTGCATCTTCTTCTGACCTGGAAGAGAAATGAAACAAGAAGATTACAAAGAGTGGCATCAGTAATGTTTGACTTGCTCAATACAAATGTAGGCACAAACAGCAATATCATCCTTGCACTCAAAATTATTCAAACAAAGGATTTTCCAAAATGGTCATAACAAAGACATCAAAGCTACACTTAATGACAAAATAGCTAGCATGACGATGTTCTGTAACATGTGAACAAGATATTATACCAAATTTACACAGCTGCTTGAACAAAATCATTACAACCATGAGTGTTAGTCTTCTGACCACTCAAAATATAATGTAGTGAAATAATAATTCTCAATAACTTAGTCCAAAATTTGCCCCTTGCTCAGAGTACCAATACTAACAATCTGATCAACTCCTATGCTTTCTGTATAATGCAACAAAAAAGTGTATCCATAGAACAACCATCCACTCAAAGGAATCCATGAAAAAAGAAAGAAGTAGAGATTGAAGATGAAGGCAATGCACACTAAACAATAACCAACCTCACAATAAAAACATGCTGCTTTACTGTAGCAAGAAACTCTTTGACTCCTCCATTGTAGAAGTAAAGAGGAGGGAATGCCAGTCCTGCAAAATATTTTCTAATTTAATATATCTGACGGACAAACAACAAGGTATACACCTCAATTCGTGTTAGTTTGGTTCAATTTTGTAATGAACCTTAAACAGTTACATTCATTTACTTAAGAAAGGAAATAACTCCAACAGTCTGTTGTTCAGATTTCAAGGAACAACTGAGACGTGCAGATATTCAATTATTGCCAGATATATCCCTTAACGTCAAACGAGAACAACTGTCATTGATATCACGAAATAATCAAACATTTAAAATGTGTTTCTCCATGTAAGACAAACTTCAAAATGAGTGTAGCATTAATATTACCGTCAGCATCCTATTTATGGTCAATCGCACAGAACACACCATAGCTAAAAGAAACAATAGGATACCTGAGGACAAAACGACAATTATGTATTGCCACCCAAGAGTTGGAGTGTGACGACGGATGGAACGCACCTCCAAAAATGGCACTGCCCTGATTGTGTAAAGGTTCCTATCTACATGAAAAAACAATAAAAATAAAGAAAGAAGTTTCAGAACCAATTCATTACCGCACTAAGTAAGGTCAATTCATTTCATCATTTCTTAAACTCAGAATAATTCGATCGGTTTCCAGAAGTTTAAGAACAGCCAACCTTTCTCCGAGAGCCTCGCATTGGAGCTCTGACCTTTATACGGAATCCAAGTCTGAAGAAAAAAATGTAAGGAAAACTTTCAGACATGCAAGGAAAAGCACGTTTTAGGAAAGGGCCAAAACAGAGAGACGCGAAATCCGTCAAAGCCGAAGTCTCACCATAAAGAGAGAAGAACCTTGCTTAATCAGCTTCAATCTACCGCTGATCCTCTCGGACGCGTACTGAGTCGGATGAATCGTGACATTATCCTTCAAATAGACCACTTCTGCGCCGTCCGGCTCGCTTCTCTTACCGCTATCGCTCCTAATCATCATCACACTCGCCGATTCCTGCAATCGCGATAATCAATTAATCAAACAACAGCCATAAAATCGGAACCAAATACTCTAGTTCATTCAATTCCTAATCAGACACGTACTCAAACCTACAGATTGCGTCTATCATATCGAACAAACAACATAACAAATTCCATAAAATGAATGCTCACTTGCTGTATAGAGGCTGCGTAGTCGGCGTCGTCTGATAAATCGTGGAGCTCCGATTCTTGCATCGCCGGAGAATTCGCCGGAGATCGACAAAATATACAAAGAGAGAGCAGGGTGTTTTTATTCTTATTTTATTTTGCTTAGAGAAGAAGGAATGGAAAGAGAGCGAGAGAGTGAGATTGGATTTTGGAGTACTGCAAGCTATGGGCCGTTACGGAGAGTCGTTAACTCCGTGTTTGGCTCCTTTACTCTTTATATTTTATCCTCCATTAAATGATACTTTATATTAAATTTGTCGTAATATGTATGTGCATATTTTTCCAGTTAACAGCAAGGCTGCCATGGAGTTGTTGCAATCGTCTCTTGTCTTATGTGCTTAGACATAAAGGCCTACCTTATTGAATACTTCATGCAATTCAAGTTATGAGTGATGTCGACAGCTTATAAGGCCTTAGTACTTGTCATCCATTGCTTCGTAATTAAGTTTCACATAATTTAATATCTAAAATAAAACCTAATACATTATTTTATATTAATAATTTGGTATAAAATATTTTTTTACAAACATTTTATTCGAATTTCATAAAAAATAAGTGTCATAACATTAAAATTATTTCAAT
>JAOQMP010000007.1:33258083-33272943 GCA_027563575.1 Erythroxylum pedicellare
AAAGGCAGGCAGGATAGGAGAAGGTATAGAGGTTATCCCACCCTCTGAACCTCCAGATTTAGCAAAGGGATCAAGTAGTCTAGCAGCCATACCTGCATTGAGCCAAGATGCGGAGATGGTTCCGCACACTTAAGAAGTTGAACATAGAGAGGACCACGACGGAGGCATAACTGCCAATATGTCGATCTTATTATGGAATTGCCGAGGGGTAGGAGGATCAGAATTTCAGGCCATATTGCGAAATTACATCCGTATTTACAAACTAGGTATTATGGTTTTAATAGAAACCAGAATTAGTGACCCACGGGCTAATGACACTATGTGATCTTTTGGATTTGATTATTCCTTTAAAGTAGAATCAGTAGGATTTTCTGGAGGTATTTGGCTCCTATGGAAGGAGGACTTTGATATCTCAATAGTCATTGCTCATTGGCAGTTTATTCATACTACCGTCAAGTATGGGACTGGCTCTTTCGATCTTACTGTAGTTTATGCAAGTTCGCAAGTGTCCTCGCAGTCCATGCTCTGCCTAGTTTTTACTTGGATCGGATGCTTTACTCACAGACCCTGGATCGTGGGAGGGGACTTTAATGCTAAACTAGAAATCTTGGATAAAAGGGGAGGAGCCACCTCTACACAAGTGGTGAATAAAAGGTTTCAGGAGTTGGTACATAGGTGTGGTCTTCACGATTTGGGCTTTGTTGGCTCAAAATTTACCTGACGAAGAGGAACGGTTCAAGCTCGACTGGATAAAGTGTTTGGTTAGTCTGATTGGCTTCAGGAGTTCCCCCAAACAGTGAACCAACATCTACCCTTTCTTGTCTCGGATCATAGGTCTATGTTGCTTCACTTCTTCAGACCCCAGCAAAGACTAATAGGAACACCGCCTTTCTGCTTCCAAAATGCTTGGATCGCATATTCAGGCTTTAACGATGTGGTAGCCAAGCATTGGCTTCTAGCAGAGGAGATGATGAGTAAATCTTTGGCCCATTTCTCTAATCATCTTATAAGATGGAATACTCACTTTTTTGGCAATATATTCCAACGGAAAAAAAAGGCTGTTAGCCTGGTTGGAGGGAATCCAGCGGGTAATGATTGTTGATAATTTAGATTTGCTTTTAGCACTAGAGGAAAAGCTGAGCAGAGATTTGTTGCAAGTCCTGTGCGAAGAGGAAATATTTTGGCACCAGAAAACTTGATGTGAATTGATATCAAAGGGTGATTGAAATACTAAGCATTATCACACTATCGCTCTATCAAAAGAAAGAAGTTGAGGATTGATGGGCTCACTGACTCTACTGGGACCTTTATTACGGATCTGGAGCAACAACGCATGCTAGTTAAGATTTTTTTTGTCCATCTTTACACTAACAAAGACGGGCCTATCTCGTCGATTCCGATCTCAGGAGCCTTCCCGACACTTATGGAGACACAAGTTCAGGGGCTAACTCTTCCAGTCTATGCGTCTGAAATCAAGAGTGCGGTTTTTGATATGAATCCCAGCAAAGCCTCTAGTGTGGATGGGTTCAATGTGTTATTTTTCTAGAATCAATGGGGGAAAGTAGGGCCAGCAGTGGTTGAGTTTATACAGCAAGTTTTCAGGCTGGAACAATGAGAAGAGGATTTGAATCAAACCCTCCTGGTTCTAATTCCCAAAATCCCATCCCTGCATCAAATTTCTCAATTTTGACCGATTGGTCTCTGTACTGTACTCTATAAGGTCATCTATAAAGTCATTGTAAATCGGTTGAAAGCGCACATGGATCATCTCGTAGGGGCGAACCAATGCAGCTTCATACATAGCAGGCACATAACCGATAATATTATTATTGCCCAGGAGGTTATTCACTTGATACGGAAGAAGACAGGAAAGGCTGGGTACCTGGCCATAAAAGTGGACTTGGAAAAAGCATATGACCAATTTTGCTGGGATTTTCTTCAAGATATTCTAATGGATATTGGGCTCCCAGAGAAGTTAATTCGGATCATTATGAAGTGTGTAATGACAGTATCCTTGTGAGTCGTCTGGCAAAGCACCGTCTTTGAGTCATTTAAGCCTTCCAGGGATATTCGGCAAGGTGATCCGCTTTCGCCTTATCTCTTTGTACTATGCATGGAGAGACTCGGACACCTTATATCAAAGGAGGTGGGCTGCGGGAGTTGAAAACCGATAAAGCTGAGTCGTATGAGCCTTCCTATATCCCACCTATTCTTTACTGATGACCTCGTTCTTTTTGCTAAAGCAGCGGATTTGCAGACACAGGTGATAGTAAGAACTCTGGAGTCTTTTACGCAGCTTCAGGACAGAAAATTAGTACAACCAAAACTTTGATCTTTTTCTCTAAGAACGTTTATAGAGAAACTAACCGTTCGGGGTATCTAATCTTGTCGAAGTTTGGATGGCGAGAAAATAAACAGTCGAGATTTAATTCACAGGAAGAAAGTTCATATAAATATGCCATTAATTTGGATATCATATAAATGTTTTGATAAATGAAAACTGTTACATTGTTTACACTTCCTAGAGGCGAAAGCATTACCTTGCCTTTGATTTACTGCTCATCCAACCATTATTTATGTGTATTTGAATATGAATCTAATTGTGCATTAAAATTTTTATTTCGTATGAACTTGCATATCAATATGACTTCAGTTTCACAGACTACTCAGAGAGACAGGATTCTCTGTTCAATTTTTATGGTGTTTTATTCTGTCCTATGAATTTTAGCCATTTATTTATGCGAGTCTGGCATTTATTTATACGAGACCCACAAAGGACTCATATAAATGAATGACTGAGATTCAAGGAACAGAATAAGACTCCATAAAATTAGACAAAGAATCCGAACTTCAATTCCACACTCCACTTCCTGACCAGCATTTCCAACTCTTTTACTTGGGAGTATTTTTTATACGTACTGAAGAGGACGACTTGCTTTAAGCTCTGACATTTTCCATGAATACTGTGTAGCGTGAATAAGTTTTGGAATATTTTGGCCCTATGTGGTCCAATGGTGAGAAGGACAGAAGAGTCACTCCAAGGGTTTCAGGTTCTTCCTGTTAACCATCTCTTCAAAGCTTGTAGAGTGCATCCTTCGCTACAAGTATAAGTTGTTTGGTTTAAAATTGTAATATTAGTTTTTGAGGGAAGTTAGTTCCATTTTTAGAGATCGGGTGAGGATTTACAAACTTCAAAATGCTTGTGCTGGAAAAAGGTGCAGGATCTTTGGCGTTGATGGTCCTGCTCTTTGACTGAAACAGGCATACGCATCAGCTTGAACTCTATGCCACATATAGTATCTACCACAAGTTGTCAGACATTTCATAGTTTAACACCCATTTACATTATCCCTTAATGTCAAACCTTTAAAGCATTTGGAAACGTACTATGGTAGTCCTGTACTCTGCTCCGTCTGGATCTTATGCTCATAATCACCGTCCTATTGCTATCCACCTGGTGCAGAGCAGTTTACATTAAGATCTGCTACAGCACTGATCTGATATCTGATTTTGCGACGTTTTTCAGTTTCTGATCGATGCTTCTTTTTTCCGTTATGCCTTTTCTGACAAACTACTTCGTATTTCTGAACGCGTCACTGAATTCAGCTGTCACGAAGATAATCTGTGGTAATTTGAAGGTGGTAGTTCTTTGTTTTTATTATTTTGACCGGTTGCATATCGGAAATAGACCTTTGGAGAACTAAAATGAGGAGTCTTGTGACATGAAGTGTATAGATCCCCTGGTTCAACGCTGTGCTCAACTGCTCAACATGTGCACAGTAATCTGCATACTGCTTTATTGCTTATAATGTCCTAAGGAGCAGCTTTTAACACCTTTGCCTGTTCGATACTTACCAACCAAAATGATCATGGAGCTAGCTTTTCTTTTCTTTCAAGCAGAGATACAAGTTTATAATGCTCCTAATGGGTGGGTAACAACAACGTCCTCTTCTTGGGGCCACAAGCCAGGTTACTTTGACAGATGAAGATTGCTCCCAACACGCACTGACTGAGATATGAGACATTTTAATTGTGTGACTAAGCAAGCAACTTTAATTATAGCAGTGTCAAAAAATAACAGAAATGTTCGACTCTTGCAGGTGTTCTGTTAACGTTTATGTCCTTTCAAGAAAAGAACATAGCTTGCTTATGATTCACTTCAGCTAAGTAGTAAATGCTTCCCCTCCTTCTTTATCTACTTTTTCATCAACTACTACTATGAATGACTTCACTGCCACGAGAACGTTTTAAGATATTCTAGGAGACTAAATTGGCTGCCAGTATGGACAAAAGTGTCTCTAGCACTATATGTGAGTCTGTGTGAAAGAGAGATAGATAGAGCAAGAGAGACTTCTTTAGCAACTCGAGTTCGTAGAAACTAGAGGAGGTGTCTTTCTTGTCTCCACAGGCTGACAAGTGAATCTGACCATGTTGCTATCCATGATTGAAACATATCTATAGTCTCTTTCACATATCCAAAAGTTCACTTTAAATATTTTTGCAATTTCTGGGTCCATATTTCATTCTAAAACCCCACCAACCGACCGCCATTAAACCCGGGTACTATGCTCTTTACTTCCCATTACGCAAAGCAGCTATGCAAGTGGACAGCCAAACAGATAATAAGCAAAATGCAGGAAAAAAGTGCTTTAACTTAGATTGCTTGGAGTAACTCATTTCCTTCTGATATTGATTGGATATCCATTCTCTTCTTAAAATTAGTGTTCCTTAAAGCTAGCATGTGTGCTGCTTTTTCCACAGTCGTTAATCACTGGTTAGACTCTGTTGTTTTGACCATGTAATTCACATCTTTTTAGTTTCTAGTAAAGGTCTGCATACCAATATATACAAGCTTATATTCCTCTTTATATGGTCAAACATCATTTTCATCGCACGCTCATAACAGCTCTGTCGAGTAACTATGACAAATGAAAACAATTAACCATACAAAAGAGGCCAAAATCATCATCACCCTGGTCCAATTACTGAGATTATCTTCAAATTTGAGGGTGAGGCTCAATTGCTTTTGTAACAATCTTTATCATTGTGATCGTATAGACTAAAAAATACTCTTAGATATCACACAAAAAATTATTTGTCAATATGCAGAAGTAATTTAGTTTATATTAACCAACAAAATTATTGACTTAATAATCATATAATGAATCCAAAAATAAAGAAAAAGATAGAGAAACTCCTTGGATGTGGTCAGCAAAGAAGGGGTGAATGGCAACATGAGTATGCGAGAGATAGAAACAAAGAAATGAAACTTTAAGAACTAAAGGGTCTTTCACATTTCCCAAAAGCTGATTGGAAGAAGAAGAAGAAAAAGAAGAAGAAAGTTTGAGTCTTTAAAGGAAAAACTAAAAGGATTGGACAAAAACCAAGAAGGGCGTTCCCTAGTCCAACCTTAAGGCAGGGCTGCTTTATCGCCGGTGTCTCCGCTTCCTTTGGTGATGTTGTCTTTTCACTTTGTGGTTTGTCTGTTGAAAGAAAGGTAAATCATATTTGTACGAACCTAGTAATTTTGCGAACCTTCTTTTCAAGACAATCCTTCGCTGACATTCTGTACTACTGTTCCCAAGATCTCTCTTTCTCTCTCCACACTTGGCCTTTGATTTGACCTCCTTCAGTATCTAGTACGTAAAGCTTCTTAATTTGGGTACTACCAGTTCGCTTTCTACACTTCGTGAAAAGGATATTTCTAAGCTTATTGGAGAAAGATCCGTTCTTTAGCTTAGTTGATAAAGGATCATCCTTTACTATCATGTACAGGATAAAACTTGCAAATCAGGGATTTGTTTAAATTAGTCATATACCTACAACAGCGATAGACAACTCATTTTATTGCTACTGTTTATCAGCTGACTATCTCGTTCACTTTTATGCATCACCAGGTTTAGTCAGATACAAGCATGGGTTAAAGGGTTTGGTGGTGATAAATAGTTGCTCAGGTACAATGATAAGGGAGTTGTTTTTGAAGGCCCTTTTAGTTTGGTGGATTGCAAAATTTTTGGAGGTGCATGCGTTGGATTTTATTGAGTACAATCTAAGCATGGCAAACCCTAAAAAGTAAGCTGCTCCCCTCGACATCATTCCACTCACCTTCTTCACCTTCCCATCCCGAGGCAGAAACCCACCACTATACATATTCTCTGTCTCTCCATCCCGTTTGCCTCATTACTCACTCCCGGTACTGCTTCTCCTGAATCTCTCTCTTCCAGACTGGTCTAGCTAATTGCTGCGTATGTGTTCAGTCCATCTAGTTTCTTTTACCAGTTTAACTAGCTCTATCATCTTTTATCATTGCCTGCTAATGCATTGTCCATGGATGGTGAATGTTTTCTTCATTACTCTTGCAAGAAATCTAGTCAAGTTTGTTGGTTATGTGGTCTTTCATGTGGTTTAGTATAATATAATAGAATAGAGAGAGCATTCTTTAACTAGTCCAGCTTTAACCTTTTCTTTGAAGATCCTGAATCATGTATCACTCTGATACAATATACTATTTCAGATTAGGAGTTGGCTAATACTGAATATAGAGTGTGCCCTTTATTTCTTATGTTCTGGTTTATTGTTTTGTCCTGGTTCTTGTGTGTTTATGTGTCTAATTATACTTCTCTTTTAGTATTAATGAGATGACTTCTATATATTGAACATATTATTTATAATTGTCCTTAAAGTCGCTTGATGTTATGTCTCAGTTCATGGAATATAAATTTTCATAATTCCAAAGTCCCACTTATTACTATAGCCATAACCACAGCTAATACCATCTTTTGCCCCACCAAGAGATAGTCCCTTCGATGCAACATATGGACCATATCCAATTACACACAACACTGTTTTAACTACACTTTTCTAATCCTCTTTTGGTCGGTAAGTGGTACCAAGTAAGCCACAGCCTCTTCTGCTCAAATCCTTTAAAATGTATCAAATGAGGTTGATGAACATGTGCATGCATGGTATTTCAGTCTCAGGTTTGGTCTTGACAGTGAACCCTTTTTGCTTTGTGCAGAAGTGAACGTGGTGGATGCTGGGGATAAGGGAACCAAAGGACAAAAGCGATATTGGTGAGGTTCAATCTGAAGACGGATTTACAGATACAGTCGTATAATACGATCTCAGATTGAGCCGCGCCAATATCACTTTATCTAGCAGCCACCTTCCTTTTCAAAGTCACGCATCATCATCGTCGTCGTCATCAGTGTAGCTAGCTACTTCTCCATTGCTCTATGCTCTATATAGCTATCTTAGTCCCTGATGGTAAGTTTAAAACCTTATGGACAGTTTTATATACAATCAGAATACGCTCTTCTTTACTCTCCTGTCTATCTGCTGCATAAATTTTGACCGTCTTCTGTTCTCCTGCTTTTTGGGAACTTCTGCTAGGAGAACTCTGTGTCTTTCTTTCCCAATTGCAATTTCTTCTTCATTCTAATTTGTAGTCGAAATACTGGGATATATTCTACCTATCTACTAAAAAATAATGTGTAATTGCTGCTTACTGGAGTTTGATTATAGCTATCAGATCAATCTTAAAACATGGAAACTACTTTTTATGAAGGAATGAACACATCTTCCCCTTTGAATTTATATACAAACTGTTTATTATTACCTAAGACAGCTTAATTATAGATTGATCTATACATGGATTAACCTTCTTTTAATACAATTAACACAATTTCTGTAATATTTACTTGCAAAAAGTTGATCCCATTCTTGTAAATGATCTTGAAATTCTTATTAAATTAAGAAATATTATCTTTTTTATAACTTTTTAAAAAATGTCAATAAAAATAAATTAATAATTTTTATTACCGTTATGCATACCAAATATTATTAACAAAATCATGAGGAGCTAACTCTTGTTGAACGAACATTTTTTCACTTAACTTGTATATGTTCAACTTACACACTTTGTTATCTAAGGAAGACAAAGGAATCGGTTTAGAGACCACCATTTTGATCATTTTGGTTTCTAAGCAGAGCATAACAACCAACAACCTCCGTTTCTAACGATAAACCAACCGCTTAATATAGGAATATGCTACCTGGCTGCCTCACAACTTACTTCTTGATCTAGGTTTGGAACCCTAACCCTAATTTTAGTACTCACCACCACAGCTTCTTCTTTCAATATTCTACTACGTTCTGGGAAATATAAGTTGTGCTTCTTCTTCACGTTACGAGGTAAAAAGAGAGGCACAGGGTGTCAGATTCTCTTCGTATCAAGATACTCACACGCATAAACTGTTATTATTACCTAAACATGGATGATATTCAGCCGGGTTTGGAAAGGAAATGCCTATGGTTTGAACTCTCGCCTCGATCTTTCAGATACAGAAGGCTTCAGGAACACTTCAAGTTTTCTGTAATTAGATTGAACGGTTCTTCTTTTGGTAATGATTCATCGTGCTTGTCAAAGTAGTTTATGCTAAGCTTATCTGCGTAATCGCTAAGATACGTGTATTTTGATTTCGTTTAATGCATGTAACATAGAAGTGGAAGTTGTGTTGAAGGCCACCGTGCGAGACCTTAAACAGGCGGTGGAGAATGTATTTGCGAATTCGACAGAAGAGGATCAGATAGACATTTCATGGTATATACACGGTGTTTATTCATGGCGGAATGTTAGAACTGCGTAGACTCTTCGTTATTTTAGAGTAGATGTTTTGTTAATCTATCCTATATACTGCAGAAATTTGAGAGTTTGAAGTGTCAGTGAGGAAGGTTTCTCTGATTTTTATGCTGATATCCGCAGGTCGCATGTATGGAGTTATTTCTTATTGTGTTACGAAGGTCAAAAGCTAGTTGATGACAATGTTTATGTTCGATCTTTCGGGATCAAAGACGGCGATCAGGTGCTGAAAAGTTTTAACTTACTTTCAACATACCACTAATGCATATATAGGACATATCATTAAAAAAAAAAGGAACTTTCATTGAAGTTTAAGCATTTTTTTTTACGTTTGCAGCTCCATTTTGTCCGACGTTCAACCGTTGAAAACAACCCACCAGATGCAAAGGCAGAGGAAGAGAATGCTGCTTATGGAGTGCTTTTTACGAGCATAAGTGATTTGTAGAAAGGTTTGAACTTTGAAGCTAACTGAAAAAGGAACTTTCTGAATTACTTTTCAGAGAAGACTATACATATATATGCACCAATTTTGGCTGTTCCTACATATATATATTACTTACATTCATTTTTCCAAAAAAAGAAAAGGCTGTTCCTAGATATGCAATCTTCACCTCCATTAATGATGTATTACATGTTAATGTTAAGGTAATGAGTAATAAGGTGCAAGAGACCCTTAACGGTGAAGGTGATGACCATAGACAAAAAAAAGTTTAAGAACTTTCCTTTCCCACTGTTAAATAGAATAGGGAATTGGTACTTAGGTGAATAAAGGTGTTACAGAATATAGATTTAAGAGCTTAAATGTCTGTACTTTCACGTATATTCTTCTTGAAAGGTTGCGTATGGTTATATTACTGGTGAAATTTTCGCTGAAGGAATTTAGAGTAATTCACCAATCCACATGCTTTCAGCAGAAGTGAGATGGCTTAAAAATCCAAGTTTCACAAGTATCATAGAGATAAGCAATTGTCAAAGAAATAAGACCATTGACAAAGTTACAATTGCCAAAATACCCTCATCCTCAAGTTTTCAACAGGAACCAGGTAAAAAGAATTGGAATCTCAAGAAAATATCAGCAATGCTTCGATGTTGTGAATAAAGTGAAGGAAACAAAATTTACTCGATCTCTGTTGGTCACATCCTGACAGCTAAAATCTCCCTTTTTAATGTTCATCCTGGCTGGCTATGTCAGGTTCTCAATTTGTCAAGTCCTGTTTTGTAGCCACAATGATTGCTTTTAGTTGAAAAGTTTGCTCTTGCACAGTAAAAAGGATAGCAGACAGGTTGGTGGTAGAGTCATGGTATTCATTGCTGATGAACACACATTCTCGGAAAGGAATTGATGCTGTACTAATCGCATAAATATCTCTTAATTCACAATGAGTTAAAGTTGAATTGGATTCTAGAATGAATGTGACAAGAACAATGCTTTGATGAAATTCATCCCAGAAGGAATCTTTACTGTGTTCTTTCTCGATGTGATTTGTAGAATAAGTTAAAGTTAGATGAGATTCTAAAACTTCTGTACTGGAATAATCCTATTCCATAGTCTTGTTCAGATAGGAGTGGAACGACAAAAACCATGTTAATCGAACCGAAAGTAGGACAGATTAAGGATGCAATCTCAAGAACTCCAAGCAAGTTGCATATACCAATCTTATAATTGGAAGTTTTTATATCTAATCACAGTACATAGCTCACTTACATTACAAGCAAATCGCAAGGAAGTTCCATCATCAGCTGTTATCTTTTCTAATGTAAGGTCTTACAGGAACTGATTTACTTTTCCTATTCTAGTTACTCTCTGGCTTCCAACAATCTTTGAACACCCCGAAAACCTGAAATGTTCTAATCAAAGAGAGTGAATGAGTGAACTTGATCACACTCATCATCTACAACGCTGCTTTCCTGTATTATTTTTCAAGGGATAGTCCTTGATGCTTTTGGATGAAGCATTTGTGTGAAGTTGAGCTCCACCTTCAGATTTCTTCTTTCTCCTTCCCTGTTGTGCTAAGCGGGAGTGACATGATATGGCAAGGTCACTGAGGTCCTGCAATGGAGTCAGAACCTTCACAACTTCATCCATTGTCGGACGAGATTTGGGATCCCTATTGAGGCAATTGTAAGCTAACTGAGAAACTTTCTGAACCCCTTTAAGAGAGTAACTCAACTCCAGGCGTGGATCAACCAGCTGAAACAGCTTCCTTTTGTCAGCTAAGTAATAGCGTGCCCATGGAACGAGATTTTGTTCCCCACTCGGACGTTTCCTGTCCATTGATCTTCTACCTGTTAGAATCTCAAGCAGCACAACTCCAAAGCTGTAGACATCACTCTTAGATGTCAAGTGCCCTGAGTAAAAGAAAATGGATCAGGAACATGATGCTACATATTCTATACCTCAAACTTTTTCATACCTGTCATTACATATTCAGGAGCTGCATAACCATAAGTTCCAACAATTCTTGTGGAAACATGAGTTTTGTCTCCCTGAGGGCCAGCTTTTGCTAGACCAAAATCTGAAAGCTTGGCATTGTACTCCTGCACAAAAGGAATCCATGTTCAGGATTCTGTTAGAGGAAGATATTGTCTGTCGATCATTGCCTGATATTCGATCAGCACATACCGAATCGAGCAATATGTTGGAAGTCTTAAAATCTCTATAGATTACGGGTTCTGGACCACCGTGTAGAAATGCCAATCCTTTTGCAGCACCTAGTGCAATCTTGATTCTGTTGGGCCATGGAAGAGGAATCGTCCCTTCAAAAGTTCAGATCATCAGACAAAAAGTTCATTTTCGAAGCATAACAAATCAAGATTTATGACAATCATAGAACTGATGACAATGTTTGATGGAAGATTATCACAGTGAGTGGCAAAATTTAACGACTTTAATTACAAAAAGGGAAAGCAATTGAACTCACTTCTAAAGAGATGATTCTCCAGACTTCCTCGTGTCATGAATTCATAAACAAGCAGCCGTTGATCGTCTTCCATGCAGTACCCGATAAGCTTAACAAGATTAGGATGGTGTAGTTGTCCAAGAAAATTAACTTCTGCCTGCAATATTAGGTAAATTATTACAAATAGTTTCGTTCTAATAAATTTACTAACCCAAGCAAAGTAGATATTCCACTAACCATCCACTCTCTATGGCCTTGAAGACCATCTGGCTTTAAACTCTTCACAGCAACAGTGATTCCTGATCCAGGCTTTGCTGGTCCTGTCCCATTCTCCTCTATCCAGCCTTTGAACACATATCCAAATCCACCCTCTCCAAGAATACTGTCTGGCCTAAAATTCCCAGTCGCCGATTTCAGTTCTTGAAAGCTAAACTGGAGCAACTCACATGGAGATTTGTTGGCTGTTGGTGGAGGATCAGTATTATCCGATGACAGCTCTGAATCATTAGGACATAACTCGCGGTTGCTTGCATTTAGATAACGAGTTTGGGTCGCTGCAAAAACAGAATTTCGCAAGTAAAATGACACGCTCTTAACAAGGTTGAAACTTGGCTTTAGCCTTGGTTCAGATTAACCAGGATATGAAGATATAGAAACATAAACTCGAGCTATCGATTGATTCTGTTGATTAAGGAAAGAGAATGCATTTCAGGTTCCTGCACGAAAGAGAAGCTAAAAATTTGCAGAAAAGGATGAACAGTCATGGTTTTGAGATCAGCTACATAACTGTCAACTTCACTGTAATTTCTTATAGGAAAACACCTGTAGAGCTTGTCTGAAACTCTTGTTTATCGAGATTCAAATAGGGAGTTGAAACAGGAACTTCTTCCACATTTAGGCTCAATCAGGGGTGGGAAGTGACAGAGTGAGAGAGAGACAAAGAATAACAGGACGCATAGATGGAAGAAAGACAAAAATAGAGAGGACGTATGAGAAAACAGAGTGAGACCGTCTTGCAGATGCGTTCGAAATGCTGAATTAAACCAAAATTTCACTTAAAATATCAAAGGAAAAAGGAAAAACTCAGAGCGTAAGCCCAACTCAGACATACCTGCATCGTAAACAAGAGTAGTACGAGGGATAGAGTTACGAGAGTCTCTGGTGGAGGCAGAAGACTTGCAACCACCTCTAGCTCCTCTTCTGAGAACAGCCCAGCAACCAATTTTATTCTCCATAAAAATCTAATCTTTGGGTTCTGTATCTATATATCTATCATGTGTTATCAATATAATTGCATGGAATGTGACAGAGGGACGAGCAGAGATTGGTCATAGTTATGGTTATGAGTTAGGAGAGAAAACAGGGGAACAAGAAACAGAGGAGCGAACAACCAGTGGGGATAAAACCAGGAGGTGAAAATGTTAATGTTGTTTGTGTTGTTACCTCTTCTTATTTGTCTGTTTCAGCAGCTGTTGGAGATTGCAGGCATCATCATCACCATCATCACCATCATCACAGTGTGTACAAAAAGAACTTTTTTGCCACCACCTTTTATGTGGGGATGGGGAATGGATCCCTCCTCTCTCTCTCTCTCTACAGTTTTCAATTCCCAAAATTATCAGATTTAGAAAGTAATTGTGTTAACTTAAGCAACCCATTATGTATTTTTGAGTAAATGATTTAACGAGTAAATGACTCAGAATTAAACTAGAAGAGCATTTGTTTTAACTTGAAAATGATAATGTATATAGTTCTCCACAATTAAAAAAATAGCATTATGTCAATTTGTTCTTACTTTGTTTAGAAGAACTTACCCTTTTCTTGTTTTGTTAGTAAATCTTTAGTTTTAGTTCTGAATTTTTGATATGTCAATACGTGCTAAGGTGCAACCATTAGAGTGAAAAACATATGAGTTAACTCTTATGAATAGACAGTACATGTCAAGCACCTTCATGCATGCAATTAGGCTATTCCTACCTCTAGTTTTCTTCTATTTTCTTAATTTTCAACTAATGAGAAAAAAAGTAGAGAGTAGAACAGTGACCCCTCCATGACCCAGAAATGTGGATAGATCAAATGCCAATCTTGAGAACTGATGTTTTGCACTTTGAATCCAAAAAGAAAGGGGAAAAAAAAACAGGGGAATAACAACAGAATGGCATTCCTGCTGACATAGAGGATCTGATGATAAACAAGACAGAAAAACATCCAACCATATCTGTTTCTATAATTTTCCATCTAGCATAGCTATTAAGAAATATTTTTGCATGTCAAACTAGGAACAGGGTTAAAAGATCTTGCGGCTCTGTATTATACATCACAAAAATTGTTTAGTAATATAAATAAAGATCTTAAGTTTTAAAGAAAATCAATGTGGCGATCAGCATAGAAAAGTTACTTTCTTTAGCTTTCAAGCTTAAGGATAATTTTATTTCTTTAATGAGGATCAGAATAAGAAAATCATGGTCACCTCTGTATTATTCTCTGGTCAAACTAAGTGGAGAAAGATGGTCAAAGAGCATATTTGAGTGCAATCCCATCACACATACACATTCACACCCATACAAACTCTCTCTAGACAAGGAAATAAAAATGGGGACAATATGATCTAATGATAGGTGGGTTTCACATAAGAAAACGGTATCTTTTTAAAGGAAACAGAGGGAGAGAAGTGCTTTGGTGAGAAGTCATTTCATCAACAACCATTAAAAACTGGGGAGATAGGAAAGGGAAAAAAAAAGAAAGGCAATGTAATATCCCACTCTTTTTCATTTCTTATGCACAACTTGACAAGATCTTTGTTGGAAAGAGGAGGAGATACCATTGCCCCAACTCTGCTTGTGGGTTCATTTTGTAGGCCTATGTCAGTATAAAAACAGAGTATATGTTTTAAAAGTTTGAAGTTCTGATGATTGTTGTCATGTTTATTTATTTACTTTTTTACCTTTTCTATCTTATATTTTAATTATTAAATATTTACTTATACATTATTATTTTATGTGAATCGTTAAAAAATAAACTCTTTATTAATTAAAAGTAAAGTGACATATTACTGAATTTATTAATTTGCAATCAAAAGCGATTTAGGGTTTGCGTCATCGAAACAAACCGAACAAAACTTGGAAATTTTAAATGGGCTTAAAGAAATTACATAAGCCCGTATTCATTGTTTTAAAATCCGGATTGGACCGGCCGGTTTGACCGGTGATCGGTCAACTATCCGATCTTGGTGACCCTTAAAAATCGGTTCCTAATTAAATTAGTGAGAGTTGGTAAAAACTGATCAATTGATCGGTCGAATTGGTCCGGTTTGACCGAT
>JAOQMP010000007.1:33278997-33289129 GCA_027563575.1 Erythroxylum pedicellare
GTTAAGAAAGAAATAACTATAGAGAGACGTTATCACCTATTTGAGTTTTTTTTTTTCGTGTGAATAAGTATAATGTACTTCTTGTCACATCGATCTCTTAGTCCAATTTTTAAATCCTGATAAAAACGTAACGTAATAAAAGGAGGGAGGCATGTGATGGATCATAAATACAAAATGGCCCGATTCTGTGGCATAATGAGACAGGTACTATTCCTTGAGTGGGGGGCCTCATCAGTCTCATCTTCTCCATCTCGCTAAGATCCAATGGCCCATACCCCACACCGCCAGAACAAGCTACACACGCTTACGCAACCCCAGTTACAACATCCTTTGGCGATGACCCACAAGCCTGAGAAGAAGACAATGTAGGCTGTTGCTGCTTCTTTCTCTTTCAAACATGTCCGTCCCGTTGTTGTTGTTCTGTCCATTTCTCCCACAGTACTATCATGCGTTGTGAATACAAGTAAAGGAAATGATCACTTGATGCTTATTTAGTGATTCCATTTTAAGGATGGTACCATTTGGTATTGTTAAATCGTATATAATAATTTTAAAATATGTGTTTTAAATAAATAAATAAATGAATTAATGATTTAAATTAAATAATAAGTTTGATTTACATGCTATTTATAGTTTTAAATTATATAATTGAATGATTGATTTAAAATATTGTTTTTTCACGTATATCTATAAAAATTCACAATTTATGTATTTTTATTTTGAAATTTTGATTTTCCATTTAATTTCATTATAAATATTTTGTGAATTTTAAGTGATTATTTGGAAAATTGTGTTTTAATTAAATTATTTGTTAAATTAATAATTTTAAAATCAAGTAACTAGATTAATTTAAATTATATTTGTAAATTTATGTATATTTTTAATTTTTTAGCCCATTGACAAATTTTATTTTTTTCATACAATTAAAAAAGATAGTAAATTTGAAAAATGCCACATGTTTTAAACTTTAAAATTAGAGAATTATATGTTTGGTCGAATATAAATTATACCAAAAAAGGGAATTATTTGTTTAAAAAATCATAATATAACCTTTCAAAATCCTAAAGAAAAAGAAAATAAAATAAAAGCTGTGTAAATGAAGTGAGGAATCAATCAATCAATTAGAAGAAGGAAATTTGATAGTGGAGGGAACAATCAAACCGTACAGCTGCAGAACATCAGAATCAGTGGTCGCTCGTGCAACCTGACTTGTCACAAATCAATCATACGGTATTACTGATAAATTTGGACGGTATGATTTCCTGTAGGACCCACCGAAAATCATACCGTCCAAATTTATTTATTTTTAATTTTTAAGCAGAGATGATACTGAATTTATATACCGTAAGTAAAGTTTTTCATATTTGAAGTAAATTAAGAAAATGGTAAGGCTAATATTTAAAGCTGCTTGAGGATGTGACATTGAAAAGAAGCTTATGAACCAAGTCGCTTGGCTTCTATCGACTACATAATCGTACGTTTTACCATACAATCACGAGGTTTTGATTATTAGGATGGCCCGCAATCCAAAGCCGCCGTAGAACGCCGCCGCCACCAGCCGCTCCTCCTCCTCCTCCTCCTCCTCTTCTTTTCTTATGTTATCCTCATCCCTTGTGTCTCCTGCACGGTATAACATCTAATGTGTTACGAGTACGATATTATAAAGGTGCAACCACTCAAAATCGGGTACACATCCTATCATGTCTCATGACCCCATAATTTCGAATATGACCATGAGTATGTAATTCTAAGATGCTCAACTAAATGTAGTTTTAAAAGGTAATTCTTATGATTAACCATTTAATATTGCATATACTAAATTCAAACCCTTAAATTTCTTGAAATCAATATCTTGATAAGTTCTTTTTTTTAATGTCTAAATGTAGTAATCTAATTATGCAAGGATGGGAGATATACGTTATTGGGTAAAGAATATGGTCTCTCTTTTACAATTTTCTCATTTGGTAACTTAAAAAAACGAAGTAGGTTAATATGTAAAAGAAGAAAATTACCATTCTAGGAAATTATTGTAAGACATCATAAATAACACCAACATGTAACAACAATACCAACCAATACATATATCATGTTGTTGGTATTGGACTCTATAGAAACCTCTCATCATCAAACCTAATTATAATATCTCCAACAAGAGGCAATCACAATGTCACGATTGATGATTATACGTTGTTCCTATTGGTTAGTTTTTTATTTATTTATACATTTACAATGAAGAAGAAAGAAAAAAGAACATGAAGATTGGGGGACCATGAAGAACCCATACCTTTCGTTACCATTAAAATGTAAAAAGAGATCTTGATCACATGGTGGCATGTGAGAGGGATGGGATATGGTCTTGTGAATTTCTTCCTTTTTTTTTGCAATAAATTGAAAATTGAAATATATTAGATGTAGGACTCCTTTGCTTTAATGTGGGTCACGGAAGGAAACTCGACATTTTGGTAACATTATGATTTATTTAAATAATATTGTCAAAATCAATAATTTAAAGTTAATTTATTTGGTATTTTAATTACGGATCATTAATTATCATAATGAAGTACTAATAAATAATGGATAACACGAGTAGAAGTATAATGCTTGTGCCCCACCTCGCACTCACAAGTAGGGCTTTTGTGAGTGAAAGACGCTCGTGTGAGTGTAAGTGAAAGTGAACCCTACTCAGTACTAGCCCTCCTCGGCTTCTCTCTCTCTTAGTGAAGTTGCCAACAACATTATATATGGTAAGAGTGGTCCATGAGATTGTATGGCCATGCTCTACTTCTCTTCTTCTCCATCTTTCTCTCTCCCTGTGTATATATTTTCTGTTCAGGTAATACAAAGTTCGCAAGGAGATGTGAGATCTGAAGAGAATTATGGGCATTGATGCTCACAAGTCCCGGTCATGCTATTCCACAGCTTTCTTGAACTTTCTTGTACATGCTCCAAATCTACCTTTAACTTCTTATATCTGCAACCGCCGTACTGGAAGCTCAAGAAAGCTGTGGGAGAACATGGCAGTTGGGGACTTATATGCTCTTCTTTTGTTTTCTGTGTGTTGCTGCATTGGGCAAGATCTCTCTCTCTCTCTCTCTCTATCCGTCATCGTGCAGTGAGATGTCCGAACTCTGATCATCTGGTTACCCCAGATCCAATTTCGAGTAATCATTCATTTTTCCATGTATTCTTTGATTTATTTTATCAGTTGATATCTGAAAAGTTGTGCATTTTGTTTGAGAGGTAGTGGTTTTTGTGCTGAACTACGATCTGGGTTTTCATACTCTTGAACTTTTCTTGAAAAAGATTTCATCTTTCCACGGATGGATGAGAATTTCCAAGTTCAATTTTATGATTGGTAATGGTAAATTCATCTTTTCTTCATCTACTGAAACATGCATGGAGAGAGTATCAGCACAGTCACGCATATGTATATGATAATGCAAATTCGGCGTCTGGACACTCCTTTAACAACTACACTCCTGGTTTTTAAGATGATGAGTTCCATTAACAACCACACTCTAATTCAATCAATCCAGAACTGTGAAAAGAGAGTTGCGTGCAGGGAAGATTCCCTCTCTTTTCCTTCTATTTTCAATGATGATGACAGGTTCTTCCTGTTGGTCCTTTTGGTTTTGCATCTAATACGACCTCCCCCTACATTTCAGTGAAAAAGTTTAAACTTGGTCAATTTGTGACATCATCTTTAACCACTCTGTCCCAATCTGACATCAGTTTTTATGCTTTTTTTTCTTACCCCCATCTTTCGCTGTCTCCTCCTCTCTATTACTTGTCCATTTTTTGGTTGGTTCTCCGCAGTGGTAGTTGAAGATACGTGCAAAGTATACTGATTAGGTCACATAATTGGGCTTGCGCAACGTTTTCTTAGCTGTCTAGCTGATGAAATGTGGCTACCCTACCTATGTAGCTATTTTTCCTTTTCTCTTTCTGTTCAAGTGTCAAACAAATTTCAACCTTTCCTTAATCTAATTCAAAACCATCCTTCTGCAGAATTTGTTCGCAAGTGTAATTTGATACCTGTCTTTAATTTTTGTGTTTCTTCTATTCGAAGTTGCAGAGAAGTTATGCAACTTGGCAAGGTTTGTTGAGAGTCCTGTTTTGTGCATTTATCCTGACAGATTTGGCTTTAAAATTTTTGTTTCAGCCAGTAAACTCTGTCATGTAAAGTTTGAAGATTTTCCCAACAAATCCAAGCTTTTTCCTTCTCGTGTTTAGCAGCCAATGAGAAGATGTATAATTACTCTTACATAACTGTTCTCAAAACTGTTTCAGGAATCAGGAATTTTTTGTGACTGTGCACAATTTAATACTCAGTAGATAGCTATATAGTGCCAATTTTGTTTCTAGTCTACTATGACACCTTGGCAAGTTGTGATCTGGAGGGTGTATCTAGTTCAGGACAACCAACTTGCTAGTATCACCTTGAACGACAACAGCCAAAGTAATTAAGAGGTAGGTGCCTGATAGGCACTCCCTTAGTCCCTTGTACCCGTTACAACTATTTTATCCTTGGCTTATCTTTATGACCCCCTTTTTGGGTTCCAACGATTCACACAACTGTATTTTGGCAAGTAGCAAACTAATAATTGAAGATGAAATATGGTTTGCTTACTTAATATCAACAGGCTTTATTAAGCACATAATGTTTTAATTAAGAGTCATCTTAAAATCGAAAGATGACTCGAACAAATTTCTTTCATTTGTTATTCATGTAATTTTGAGAAAGTCAGGTGTCATGATTAATCATAACTGAAGGTTGAAAAGGGTACCATTAGTGTAGACTAATAAGGCTTTGTTAAAGGAATCTTTAACTAATGCAGGTTATGAAGTGAAAGTCCATGTTTTTTATTGTTTAGCCAAGGATATGCATCAATGCTCAAGTATAGGACCACCAAAACTAGTTTCTAGTAGGTCAGACAGAAAGGGATGGCAGGTCTGTACGTCGTAGTTTAGTAGACAAGCTGTTAAATGTGCTGAGAATAATTGCTAATATGAGGAGAATATGACTCTTAAGAGCAACAAACCAATCCTTTGGCATCCAATGATACTTGAACAGATGTGGAGTACCAAGTTTTGGACTTGATTTTCTGTTCTTATTTCATAATTTTGATCTTTCAGCAACTTCTGAACACGAGTTCTTATGGCTATAGCCTTAATAAGCTGCAAATATCGATTTTAATTACTGAGTAACCCTTTTTTCATGCATATATAAACTGAGATTGTATCATGATGTGAATAAACTACAACTATTAGAATCAATAAATCATCCAGTTATTTTTTTAAACAAGCAGAAACCCCTCTTATTGGATGATCATAATACTTCTCAAAAATCGAAATTTTAATTGAAGTTGTTCTTACAAGCACAAGTGTCCATAATTCTATCCAATTTCAAGTTAGTAATGTAAATTGATCAATTTCTTTATGCAATTAATATACAATATTAGAAGTGATTAAGACCTGAAAGGAAAAGTTGGTCTATTGGAATGTGTGTGTACTAAGTTGCCAAAACCATACTTAGCATAACCAATAACATGGCAATGAAGATTAAGCACCTATGGTGGTAGACAACAAAACATCAAGTTCATGTTTAATAATGGAGCATTTTGAAGAAACCTTTCGATTGACGAACAAGAGAAGTCCTTGTCAAGAAAAAGGTACGCAGCCACAGAATTGATATGCATGCTGTGGAATGAATTCCTAAGCACTCAAGTCTGATTTGTGAGATAATAATCAAAAGGATGGTCCTGCCTAAAGTTTCTTGGAAGACATTGCACATAACTTGGAACTGAAATGTGATTAAATGATCCAAACAAATGTTGCTATATGTACAGTTCGATCCAAACAATAAGCTGAAGCTCACGACTCCTGACAATTAAAGCTTTCAGAAAAGAGCTTCAGGTTATCGAGTGTCTGTTTTGTCAGTAGTTACTCTGAAGTTGTCTATAGAACACCTCCTCTAGTCTAAAAAGCCATCGTCCACGATAACTGAACTCTCCTTCTTAATCTGTTACTGAGAATTTAAACGAATCAAATCATGGTGTATGTAGACAAAAGGGATGAAACCATCTCTGAGTGCTTTAAAAGGTTCTAAAAAGTTAGTAGGACTCATCCATACGGAAACCCACCAACTTGATGTTAGTACTAGACGAAACAATAAAGATCACTGTAAACTACAAGCAATTGAAAGGGAAATGGCAGAGGAAAGCAATAACGTCTAGGGCTTCCATGTGGGTGGCACTGAAATGGAGCAGTGAGGTCGCTTTTGATGATATGGAACTGCTACGGCTCGACAATAAGGTACGTTATGATTTATGATCTGAACCACAAAACCTTCCCCTTCTTTATTCGATGTAAGAGTACACGACGACTTGCACAAAATGGAAAATTTCTTGACCATCTAAGGAATTTATAGTTGTACCACACTACATACGAACAACGAATTCATATATAAAGTATTACTAGATGTTCTCTCTCGATATAGACATAATACATACGACTCCAGTGGAGAGACTTGGCATGCATGGTGATTGGTTTCTTCTCATGTTCAATTATATTACAAGTTCAACCTTACTCAAATAGGAAAAATGAAAAGTATCAATCTCTTATTTCAACGGTCCAAAAGATTAAATTATATAGAATTAATTTGAAAATTTTCATAAGGGTATTGGATGAATGTGAAAATAAACTTTAATTTTCTTATTTTAATGTTAATTAGATTAGTGATATAACTTTCTTTAAGTTGTTCTAAGAGGGTAAAATGACACAATATATATCTAATATTAAAATGGTAAATTTTATAATAATCCAATAATATTAATATTTAAAAACATTTATTAAATTATTGTGTGATAAGACTTTAATTTGATGAATCAATAAAAGTATAAAAAAAAGTGATTAAGATCGGGAAAACCTCACAAGTCACAACACGATAATGTCTATCAAGTGGCAAATCAGCGTCATGTTCAGTTTCTTTTACTCTTCTTGTTTCAAACCAAGACAGGCACTAAAGCTTGATCAAGACCGTAAACTAATTAATAAGACAAAACTAAAGCACCCGCTCCTCCACATAGTCAATCAACATTGTGCATTAAGATTCTTCAGTCTGATCTAAACATTATTACCCACCCCCCTTTTGATGACACACTCAAAGCACCAAGGAGACCATATTCCTTTCCAACTACATCTTTTCTTTTTTTTCAACAAAGCAAGTAGCATCAGATAAATAGACTTTAAAATTTTTTAATTTGGATTGGTGATTGATAATTAACTTTGTATTTACACCTAATCTCATTTGTTCTCCTTTAAGCATGCATCATTGGTGGAAATAATGAGCATGTTCCCAAAAGTGAACAGCCATATAATTAAACCTAAAAATATGAAGAAAAAAATTAAAGTAGAAAGATTGCTTGATGGGTTATAAAAAGTATTGCTACTGAATACTTGTGATACCGTATAAACTAATATCCTGATTAGAATATGTGTTTAATTAGTTGGCCATATACAGAAATGTATCATCAATGCAGGCATATAATACGTGAGTATGACCTGTATAACATCTATAAAGAATTGGACTAGTAACTGGAAATGGGTTTCCTGTTCAGTGAATGTCTCAATATTCCAGCTAAGTTTGCAGAGAAGATCAAACCCTATTCATGCATTTATTTTTATAATATGATCAGAATCTTCACGTTATTTGCAAACTACTATACTCACAACTTTCTGCAAATAGAACATTTGGGTTTTGGTACTATGCACCAATTTGTATGACACATGATTAGTTTGGTCATGCAAGATGCACTTGTAAATGGGAGAGAGCAGAGCTTTTTCTTTCTAGTTTCTGCCATCCATGACTGGAGCACAGGAACACAAACATCTCAAATATAACATGTAAGAGCTAACAGGAAAAGACAGTATAATGTTTTTAGGTGATCTTCAACTCCTTTTTCTTGCAACTTCATTGTCTTTTAACTAAATAGTTTAGGGAAAAGAAAACCCTAGCCAGCTAGCTGGCTTTTACTTCCAGAAGCTTATTTGGCAAATTTTATATGTATTTTGGTGTCCAACTTGCAACTATTTGCAACCAAATAAATCTTCTTAAAAGCAGTATTAGGTTGGATATGTCTCTTGGTTTTTTCTGGTTTCCATTAAAGTCTCACCTAACCAAAATATCAGATTAGCACTAAAAATCAGCTTTTTTTAGGTGAGAGTCAACTTCAAATGAGAGAAAAGCAGTGAGTGGCAACCCTTGTGGTCCATAAATTTTAATTATTACCAATCCTTCTTCATAAGGTCAAAAAGAAAAAGAAACCATTTACAAGAGACAATATCTTCTTAAAACAAAACCTAATTTGGTTATACTTTAAAACTCCTGAGTGGACATGGAATATACACAACACCACAAAACCAGGATAATTGTTCAGGATAAATGAGCAAGTTCCCAGGAAAACAGGTCAGAGAAAAGAAAAAATCTGAGAGAGGAATACATAGCTGGAGTGCTCTATATACATACGCGATGACTTGATTAGCTGTTACTGTATCAACCGACACAGTAGTATGAATACGTTATACACAAGATCGATGGGCCTATATCATATCATTTCATGTACATTTCAAGTGATGGGGCTTTTGGTCTACATCTGGCTTCAACTTTACCCTGCAAATGAAACCTACACATGGGGGTGCCATGTAAAGCTAGAGAATACATCTAAAACAAAAAAAAGTCCAAACGCCGGACTCACTCACCCTCTGATCAAGTAAAAGATATTCGTCAGAGACAAACTTCCAAACTAAAGGAAAATTATTTTGTTTAGAAAGTAACTGTGCAAATGAATCTTTGTAGGACGTCTGTGGTTGAAGTACAAATGGAAGAGCAGAATACGGCCTGAAACTACTGATCTGACATATTCTTTTTTTCCTGTAGAAACACGCAGAGGTATAGGCAAGAGAGAAAACCAGACATGAATCATGAAGGAGAAGATAATTGAATTCGAATAAACCTTGTTCGCATCAAACACTGCGACGCAATTCGATAAAATCTCTTTATAATAATCAATCCAAGAGAGTAACTAATCATTACAACACGAATCGATTCATGGAGGCAGATCCGAGCAGATCATTATCCTTTAAAGAAAACCCTTTAGAAAAGGCAGCACTTCGACAGACATATCCACTGTTCTTGTCCAGAGAACTGCCATAATCACATAATCATGCAAGTAATGATTAAACAAGAGAAAAGAAGAAGAAAGTTTAACGAGTTCAAAACCTCAATTCAGTGGATCCAAGACAAAAACTACAAAAAGAAAAAAAAACGCAAGAAGCTGTACTCCAATTATGAGATCAAGAGCATCGAAACATGGTTATTAACATATCTCGTTCGATCAACAACCTTTCCTTGACCCTGTCCGTATCTTCCCACAGCTTTATTGAACCGCAATCCAATTAGATGCAGTTCAAGAAAGCTGTGGAAGAATACAAAGAGGGTCACGTACTAAAAAACAAAAGAAACCCAGATGGGCTAAGTAAAAGATGGAAGCTTTAGAAGCTTCATAGCCTATCTAGCACTTGCAATCGAGCCCTAAGCAAGAAGGGTTAGAGAACTGAAAAGGGTAATCCACAAAACACGGTCTAAGGTGAGGGTCAGGTACTAAGGTGGGGAGGAAGAGTAAGAGAAGAGAGTGTGTTTGTAGGGTGTAGGTTTAAGGGATCGGATGAGAAAGGTTATTTATAGGGGTGAGGAAGAAAAAGAGTCTCTTTTTATCACCAATCCCAAGAGAATATATGGCCTTTCCCTCATACAATTTCTCTTTACCCTACTGGTACTAACACCATTAAAAAGCTGACTGTCTCTACTACCTTTGATCCTATTAACCCTAGGGCCAACAGCTTCAGTTCTCAACATTTATACTAAAAAAATGTCTTCCATGAATTTATGTGCGGCTCTGATGCAACCTACCGGATCTAACGGTGTGGTTACCTTAGTTGGGGGCACAAACTGGGTTCCACTTCAGATCTGTCCATGCATGCAACAGAAATGTCCAACTTTTACGCGCCTTATATGTTCTTATGACTTCACGCTCATAGTTTCATACCTGATCTGACAATATCTTGTGGTTCT
>JAOQMP010000007.1:33306429-33321869 GCA_027563575.1 Erythroxylum pedicellare
ATATGATAATTAATACATTTTGTTTTGCATATTGTTTAGTATACTTTAAATAATATTTATATGTATAAATAATTTTTATTATAAAATAAAATATAAAGTTAAAAGTACTTTTTATTTTTATGTTGCCAAATAGTTTATATATACTTTTAAAAAAGTTCTTTTTTAAATAACAATCAAATAGTTAACTGACTTTTTAGAAAAAAGTTATTATCAGACAAGCTTTACTGATAAAAGCTATATTGTTATAAGCTCAATCAAACATAGGCATACTCTAATTAGAGGTGACATTGGATTCTAAAAAATATTTAATAATTCGTATATATCATTTTATAAGATATGTGGTGCCTAATTTCCAAAACATAACTGGGATTTGGACATATTATATTAACAAAAAAATGACAAGACAAATTAGTTCATTAAAATTCTAATTACATAGTCTTCATTTAAAGTAAGATTAGTCATTGTAATCATAAAAATTTATAAAATAATAGTTTTTAATCTTTTTTATTTATTAATTTACAAGGTGAAAACAAAATGTTATTTAATAATATAGGTTATAATTACTATTTTTAAATATTTGCAAAATAAATATATATAAGTGTATGAAAAAATTGTGATAAAATTTATAATAAGTAAAAACTTATTTATTAGTTTCAAATCTATTTGATTTAAATTAAATTTATGTTAATTTGTTATAATTAATGAAATTTGACTAAATTTTAATATTTAAATTCAAATTAGGTCAAATAAAGTTTATTTTGTTAATTTGGGATTGAACAGAAATTAATTTGTTATTTAAGCATAAGGTTTTATGCAATGGACAGTAGTCCTATGCTAGGACACCCTGAAACAAACAAGGAAGGGTCTAATTCGCGTTTTGGGACCGGGAAAGCTATTTAGACAAACAGACCCTCACCTCACTATAACCCCCGCCAGTCAGCGACCTCATCACTGTGTGTTTATTCTTGGCGCGAAAATTGCACTCAGATGAATCCCGCTCAAAATTAGGGTTTTCTTATTCGATTTTCAACTCTCTCTGATCGTCGTCGACAATGTCGAGCTTCTCCGATCAGCTCGAGGAAGCAAAGGCCCTAATCAAATCAAGGTCAAAAGGAAATAAATCGTTCGCGTACTCTCATATTCTCCACCTTCAGGAACAATCAGGAAACGATCCGTCATTGATCCAAATCCTGGCTGATAGTTGTCGGGTTCTGGTTTCTGCAATCTCCGTCGACGTATCTGACGAAGATGAAGAAATGTAGGTCTCATGTAGGGAAGTACCGATTCATTTGAGTGTGGTGGTTCATTTTATTAACGGGTTAATCGGTATGTTTTTATTCTCAGAGCTGCACAGGCATTGAAGTGTTTGGGATTCATTTTGTATCATCCTTCCCTTGTTTCTACAATCACAGGTAGCAACTTCAACTCTCAGCTTAATTGATCTCAACTTTTCATGGTTAAATACCGAGATGAAGTAGTTTTTTGTTCAATGTGTTTTTTACTTATTTCGTTTCCTTCTTGTTTCTTTTGGGAACTCTAATAGATGATGCAAGTAATATTGTAGAGGCATTGTCAGAAGTCATCATGGCCACAAAAATAAAGGTGAACGTTTACATGTCTGATTTACGGTAACTTTTTAAAGGGTGTTTTCGTTTGCACTTATTGATTTGATGCTACCAGTCAGTTTGCAACCTTGGGGTCTGGTGTATATCTATGCAACAATTCGATGCATTGGTTCTGGCTTCTCACTTTGATGCACTTTTAAGAGCAACCGTTCATGCACTTGACAATCCTATGGGTTCGTTGTCAATAACATTTGAGGCTATGCAGGTAAACTCATCTTATGCGTTTGATTGCCAATTGAGCATAGTGGCTATTGTGTTGATTATTCTGGGTACACAATGAAGTTGATTGATTTAAGACCTACATTGAAGTTAAATTTCTCTGAAGTATTTTATTGTGCTCTTCAGAAATTAGAACAAATCGTAGAGAAGAATAGTATACATATCATTCTTGTAATCTATTACATTACAGTATTCAATTATTGGCATATTCTAAGTACGACATTTGACTCTTGTACTAATTCTTTCATCTTTACTATAGTAGGCTGTGATCAAGTTGGCAGATCAGTTAACTGGGAAGATGAAAAAGACTTCGCACATATGGACCCCTCCCGTATATAGGAGACTTCTCAGCATTGATAAGAGAGAGAGGGATATCTCACAAAGGTGTCTGCTGAAGATTAGATCTCTCATACTTCCCCCACCTTCACCACTCTCTAAGGTGTGATAACCTTTTCTTTTTCTAATGCTAATAGGTTAGGGATTATTGTTTATTCATGGCAAGTTCATTCAATAAGACTATCACCATTGAGATATTTCTATTTTTTTTAAGGATTTGTCCTGTTATAACTGCATCTCTGCCTTACGTTACTTCATTTTAGTTTGTTAAAATGCATAAGAATTCCATATAAATTAATTGGACTTTAGGGTAATTGTTGCAATATAAACTTTATCAGGCATACATCTGTCTTCATCAACAGGTACTAGTTGAAGATCTTAAACAAAATATGCTATATGGGATGATGGATCTTCTCAACCAGGGCTTCAAAATTCCAGCAATTCAAGCATGGGAATGGTTTATACGTCTATTAGGATCTCATGTCAAGATTAGGCATTTGGTTAACCACATGTTGAAAATTCCTGAGAAGACATTCTCTGATTACAATCCTCAAGTCCAAATCGCTTCACAGGTATGGCTGCAACTTTGCACATTTAATAAAATTAGGCTATTGTTCTTCTTGTCACTGTCAAAAAACTTTTTAATTATCAAGGACATGGCAAAAACTTTTTAATTATCAAGGATATAGCCATGTTAAGTGCAAAACCTGTTCCACCTATGAAAATGTTTGAACTAGGGGATTGGACTTTGAGCTTCTTCCCATGGGCCTGACTTGTTTTCTCCGACGGTTGTCCTCATGGAAACACACTTCTCCCTTATTGCATTGTCGGGAAAATAAAGGATCTAAGATTGTTAATTCTCATTTTTCTTAGGAAATGCTTATGGTCTCCTTTATGCACAGGTTGCTTGGGAAGGCCTTATTGATTCTCTGCTTGATCCTCCTATTTCAACTTGTGAGATTGATAAAGCAATCAAGAATAATGGCAGTCAACATGTGCAATCATCCCACAGAAACACATCTCAAAGTCCAGAAGGTGGCTTTTCAAAAATTATAAAGCTCCTTATGACTCCTCTAATAGGAGTAATGTCAAGTAAATGCGATCTCTCTGTCTACACTTCCTGCTTGAACACATGGCATTATCTGCTACATAAACTTGATGGCATCATTAATCATCCATTAGTGGTAGATATGGCACTTGTTCCTATATTCAGAGCAGTTTTTCAACTTAGCCTTACTGCAAAAACTCTTTGGTTATGGAATCCGTGTTTAGATCTTCTCGACGATTTCATACTCGCAAAGTGTAGAAAATCAGACCATGAATCAACTAGCCAGGAAAACGATAATTTGTTATTTATATCATCTAAAGAACCTCCAGCATCATTGAAAAGCGTATGGAAACAGCATCCCGTTAAATGGTTACCATGGGATATAAGTAGGTTAGACTTTTTCATAGAGATCCTTAACAACATAAACAGCCATGCATGTGATGCAACATTAACCGATGAGAATAGGTATTCAGCATATAATGCATCTTTGAGGGTATTCCGATCACTTCTTAAAGGGGTCCAGGTGGAGTTAGGAAGTTCATCCATCAACTATGATGGCGTCATGTTCTGTTTGAACTCAATATTGAAGTTCATAAAGAAGATTTGTGCAGATTTCAATTTCGATGCCAGTAGGCCTAATGCGTTGTGCCTTGTTCCCCTCCAGTTTCTAGAGGCTGTTACTGAGGAGTTGGAACCTTTTATATTGGGTTCGCCTCTCTACATGGTTGCCTTAGACATCAGATACATTCAGAATATACAACAGGTATCTGACAATAACTACAAAAAACTTCCGTCCTTCTGCCATATAGCCCCTACGGATATGGTTTCACCAGTGGCTTATATAGTCATTCTCTATATTTGCATGGCGATTCAATCAAGTACACAAAGATGCACGATGGAGTTAACTTTACAGAGACTGCAGAATTTTTTCAAATCCGTACTTTCTTTAGGCAACCACCTTGAAAGTCTTCGTGTCACTGTATGTCTACTGTATAAACTTGTGGACTATAAGTACCTGTTTTTATGGATAGTGATAGCTAAATGTCTGAATGACTGCACTGTTGATGGAAAGAACTTTTCACTGTTGAAACTAGATTCCAACAGCATTAGAAATCTTGTCACATGCCATCTGTTGTCCTACCCATTTTATTTATGCTCTCACTCCAGTAAAAATTTGAAGCCCATAGAACTTAGTATCTCCTTGAAGGATATTTTTGTATCAACAAACGGAAAGTTTGATCTTGAAGAGGCAATGGAGGTTTGGAAATCACTTTATGGTGCTATGGTTGCTTCAGAATCCAAGTATTTCTCATCAGACAGTTTCCCTGAGGTTCTATGCTTAACATTAAATGGGCTACTGGATGAAAACATTGGCATACAAGATTACAGCATGCAGTTGAATTTGAGCCAAAAGGTTCATGATCTGCTTTATTTATGCAGCAATGCTGTGACATTTATCCTGGATCAAATTCTAAGAGCGGCCGATTTAGATGGAAACAAAAACAAATATACTGGTGAATCACAAATACTCAACGGCATCAATAATAGCTTGGAATTGGCTGCCAGGTTGGTTCATCTATTCAGAGTGCACATAAATGGGGTGCTAACTCCAGCCCCCTCGAATGCTTTTCACATGGTAACAGCATCTGTTTTCAGATTAAGTGAACTTGATTTGAAAGAAAGATACACGACCATTCCTCAATCATGACATATCTTGTGGCCAAGTGCATTTGTTGCAAACGAGTAAGGACCAAGTTAGCTACCAGGAAATAGGCCCTGTCTCATACATTTTTTTTTCAGGATTTTTGCTTGGTATGATAGATCAAAAGTAGATGAAAACTCAATCACTAGTTCAGGTTTTAAACACTGAATCCATGTTTAAAATATCTATTCAATTCTAATCGGCTTAGCCTAAGCTTACATGAGGTATTTGAGAAGTTGCCATTAAGTGCAATTATCTGGTTTTGATGCTGTTGTATTTTATCTTCTAGTATATATCTGCTGGCAAAGATCCCAAATGTATTCTTCTCATCAAATTGTCTAGAAAAGTGAAATGAAACTAATGAATGTCAACTATGAGGATCGTCTCGAGCCAAAATTGGGTTTCATGTATCACTCATGGATTATACTGTCTCTAAATTCCCTTAATTAAATTGATTGTGAATTGCACTTGCTCACGACGTAATACAATACAGATTCTTGAAGATGTCGCACATGATGTTAGGAGCAAATCCACCTATAGACATTCTTTTAACTTCAAGGTTGACCTAAACCTTTTTCCTTTATCGTCATGCCTAAATTGTTACCTTTTTCTGATAATTTTTGAGTTATACCTATCTACAATTTTGCAGGGTGTTTTCTGTACTGACTCGTGTTGTCAACTGCCTTCATTTGGAGCAACCTATTCTCTTATTTATTCAGGTATTAAGTTGAAATCAATCTTCTGACAGTGATTTAGAGTTCAGACTGGTGATGAACTTGTGAAGACATTTTATTATCGTTTTATCTAAACATTTTATTTATGCAGAAACCAAAATCTTGTATTTATGTCTTGGGAATCCATATTTATACATTGGCTTTACTATTAATGATTTTATGTATAATTGCAGATCATGTCCCCTCCCCTACTTCAGTGGCTGTCACAGAGGGAGATACAGCATGAGAGCGTCCTTAATGAGCTTCAACATTTATGGGGTGAAATACTAAATTGTTTGATGATGAGCCAGCCACCTATACGATACGATTCAGGTTTTCTCGAACTTCAGGCAGGTCTCCTAGAAAAGACTCTCGATCACCCCAACCCAGCCATTGCAGACCTAACCATCAAATATTGGAATTCCACATATGGTGAACAGTTTGATTTAGAGTATCCTCGGAGCTTACTTGACCTCCTGGACAGGCTATCAAGAAAGAAAAGAATAAAACTGCAGGAGAAAAACTTGCCTTTTCTGGTCAAATGTCAATCTCCAAGTGACACCAGTGCTCAAAAGCACAGAGTGACAACAGCACACAAAAGCTCAAAAAGAATCGAGTTAATGGAGGATCTGAAGGATCATTGTGAGCAAGGAAATGAACATTGCTCATTTTCAAAAAGGAAAAGTTTAGAACTAACTGAGCACCAAAAAGAAGTAAGACGAGCACAGCAAGGAAGAGAGATGGACTGCAATGGACACGGTCCTGGAATCCGAACATACACCACTGTCGATTTCTCACAAGGTAATGAGGATTCACAGGAGTCTCAGGAAATTAGGAATCCAGACTCCATCTTGGAGATGTTGAGAAGAGTTGCTTAGTTATCTTAATATGTATAGTTAAGGGTTAATGTGACACAATCGTGTTACGTTGCTGTAAATAGTGTAACATAAAATTGGCCTTTTGAGGTTGAAAAGCTCACCAACCCCTTCAAGCTTTCAATGCTTTATATGAAGTATGACAAATTATTTCAGGTTATTTCGGCTCAATTCGATTAAAAGTCAACGGATGATGTTCGGTTTGATCAAATTCGTATTGAAGTATTCAAATTTGATTAAGTTTTCTAGAATATTGCAAACCAACACCCACACAAGACAAGGGCAAGCGCACCGTGGTTGCTCGAGTGCATTGCAAAAGAAAGAGTCCTTATTTGCAAATTCGGAGAAAATCCAGGGGCTTCTTCTTTCTCTCCTCTTTAACTGAGTTTAAAAATTCAAACTTCTTTCTCTTCATTTTCACTGCTAAAAGTTTTTATTTCTATCAGGTAAGGCCGCAATTTCTCCTTCATTAACTAGATAGTGAGGTGAGATTTATAGGTTAGATATGTTTGGATATTAATTCTTGTTGAGCTTTCAAACAGCTTCTCTACCGTGCGATTCGTCGGATCTGATCATGGACGCCCAAGATTCGTCGTCCCATTCCGCCGCCGATGCTCGAGAATCGCCACCTGGCGTCGGAGGCGGCAAAGACGACATCGTACTCTCGTTCACTGCTGCACTCGCTAAGGACGCCGCTTTTCATTTCCAGTCCCGACGTTTCGCTGAGTGCCTTGAGGTTTTGCATCAGCTTAAGCAGACGAAGGAGGACGATCCGAAAGTAAATATATAAACTAATGTACATTTTGCTTCTTTGGTGTTTGGATATTCTGCATTTTGCATGTGGTTTAGTTCGTGAATTTGTGTGTGTGTGTGTGTGTGTGTGGGTTGTCTTCGAATTGATTAGTTATTTTGCTGGATAAAGGTGGTTTCGAACTTGAGTGTTAATCTATGTTAGCTTTTGCTTGTGGCCTTGTTTACTTGCCGTGAAGTGGATTGATTTCAAATTTGCTCAATTGTTTGGTGATGTTGCGGTGCGGAGGTTGAGTCACTGTTTCATACTGATTTTAGTTAGGGTAACTTAAGTAAGACTAGATAGGTCAAATGTACTGATTTGAGCCTGAGCACTTCTGTTAGGAAGATCATTTGGATGTAGTGTGTTAGGGTTGGTGGACACGTTTTTCTAGTTGTCAGTGCTCTGGATAAGGATGGTCATTGTTGACACTAGGGTCAGGTGGACACGATATCGAGTGTTGTTGAAGTGATTATCGGTTCAGTTATTGTGCTGATTCCTTTATCGAAAAAAGGCAAGAGTTAAGTAGTTCTGTGTTTGGATTCCAGTGTTCTCTGTGTGGCTTCTACTTTTTTTACCTGACAAATTCTATTATTAGCTGTCATTAAGAGGTTTCATCATTTTTTTTTTCCCTAGGTTTCATCATTTTTTTCCCCCTTTTATACTTTGTGGGATGCAAAGATATATGTATGGAATGAAAAAGAGGATTGGATGGGTTAATTCCATTTGTTGCATGGTGTCATATGTTGCATAATGTATTTAATCTTGGATCTGGTTTGTCATGAAGTGAAATATGGTCAATCAAGAGACAAATGTCATACTATTAATTTTCGGTTTCTGTTAAGTGTGTACTTTATCAGGTAAATTTGTTAAATCTTATATCCTATTGGGGGAATTCATATCAAGTTCTATGCTAATTTTGGTTAATGCATATTATGAAAGTCATCCATCACTTAAAAGCTAATCTATTTACGTGTCTGCTTATCAATTTGCCTTTGTTTGTACGACTTTTACTGGATGTTTAACTCCATAGAATTCTCTAGAAGTCCTGCATGTTTATTCCTGATATTTATATCATTCTACCCTGACCACATCTGCAAGCCATAGCATTGACTTCTCGAACATGGTGACAAGCATTCATGATTGCACACTTGAATACTTTTCATCATCTTAAGTTATCGATTTTTTTTGGTATTTTTACTATTCCTGTTTCTCTAGCCTTCTTTCAAAGTCTTAAAGAATGAATTCCTGATCAGGTTCTACATAATATTGCAATTGCTGAATACTTTCAACATGGTTGTTCAGACCCTAAGAAGTTGCTTGAAGTTCTTAATATTATTAAGGTATAGTATTGTTCTCACCTCTATGGTTTTTAGTGGATTTATAGCTTCAGGTGTGCTATGGTAATTGTGCTCATGAAACATTTAGCGATTGACCTTTCAGCAGTTTCTACAATGGTGTAGCGCAACATTTTCCCACTCTGAAATAAACAAGATAGTTGCATTTACTGTCCATGAAACGTAGGTGGGCATGTGACTTGAAGTGAGGTTACTGAAACTGGGGTTGCACATGATCATTGGAGCTATGAAGTTTTTTTATTTAACATCCCTCTTTTTTCTATTATCAAATTGGCTTGGCGGCTGCTGCTTATTCTAGACCTTTGAAAACTATCTTTCTATTTTCTATTCACTTAGATTGTACCTGAATTTGCATCATCAATTTACATGCCAGTAATCATGTTTAAGTAGACATTCAAGGTTTCTTTGTCTGGTACTAGTCTCTATCAATCTCGATAGCAAAATTTTGGCAGCTATTTCAAGATGTTTTTGCTGCTTCAAGGCTTACACTTTGTATTGGAGTTTACTGTGAACTTTACTTCTGTGTTTCTTTTGGTGGTGTTTGTTCAGAAGAAAAGCGAAGATGTTGCTCGTGCTTCAGGAGACCACTTGGACAACGCTAGCAATCCTGGCAATAAAGTTAATTCAGGGGCTAAAGGGAGTGGATTGACAACACATCAATCTTCTGCCTCAGATAGTGCAACTCTTGTCTACATGGATGAATTTGACCCAGCTGTAGTGACGCTCAACATTGTGAGGGGCCTTTTAATATTTACTTTGCCTTATTGCTTGTTGGTGATTTTTTTCTGGCATGGATTGACATGTTAAATTGAACTTTTACAGGCGATTATCTGGTTTCACGTTCATGAGTATACCAAGTCGTTATCAGTTTTAGAACCATTGTTTCACAACATTGAACCGATTGATGAGGTGCAATTTTTTTTTTTTTTTTTGTGCTAGTGATTTGGTGTGCAGTTGTATTCTTGTCTCATGATGTTTTTGTTATTGATGTGCAGACAATTGCTCTTCATGTTTGCCTTTTGTTGCTAGATGTGGCGCTTGCGTGCCAGGATGCATCAAAATCTGCTGTAAGTTAAAGTAAAACAATCTTTCTACTTTCTAGTTCTTTTTGCTGCCTTTTTTGTGGTATGCTCAATTAATGACATTTATGCTTTGTGATGATAGTTGTCCTAGTTTCATGATTGATTACATCAAACAACTGTGTTGTTCGGTTTTATGTATCTCTGATGGACACATGCAATTTTTTAGGATGTTCTGATGTATCTTGAAAAGGATTCTGGTGTTAGTGGTGTGACTCAAAGTGACAATGGAAGTAATGCACAGCAACAATCAGCAACTTTAGTTGGGAAGTCCTCGATTCCAAGCAACTCATCAGCTATGGATGCGCCTAATTCAGATTTATCTCCTGGTGGGAATACATTGGAGAATTCTTTATCTAGAAGTTTGTCATTATCAGAAGAGACACTTGAGTATGGATCGATGTTTTCACTAGAAATAGATGGACAGAACTTGGCAAGGCCAGTTGGTCTTTCGTCTTCGCATGATCTATCAAGGACTCCAATTGACAGTTCTATGTCTAATGTTGATCTGAAGCTTCAGTTGCAACTTTATAAGGTGCAGTTTCTACTTCTCACCAGGAATTTTAAACAAGCTAAACGTGAAGTCAAGCTTGCCATGAACATTGCCCGTGGAAGAGACTCATCTATGGCTCTCCTCTTAAAGTCTCAGCTTGAATATGCTCGTGGAAATCACCGTAAAGCCATCAAGCTGTTGATGGCATCTAGTAATAGGACCGAGTTGGGAATTTCAAGCATGTTTAACAACCTTGGTTGCATTTACTTTCAGCTTGGGAAATACCACGCTTCATCTGTCCTGTTTTCGAAGGCATTAACTAGTAGTTCATCCCATAGGAAGGACAAACCTGAAAAGATGCTAACTTTCTCACAGGATAAATCTCTTCTAACTTTATATAATTGTGGAGTGCAGCAATTAGCATGTGGGAAACCCTTGCTAGCTGCACGCTGTTTCCAGAAAGCAAGTTTAATTTTTTACAATCGACCCATCTTGTGGCTGCGGATTGCTGAGTGCTGTCTGATGGCTTTAGAGAAAGGGCTTATAAGTGTAGGTCGGGCCGTTTCAGACAAAACAGAAATCACTGTTCGTGTTATTGGCAGGGGGAAAAGTAGGCATCTTGCAATAGAAGATGGGATTTCCAGAAATGGATGTGGAAATTTACTTGAAAGGGACGGTTTAATTCTGGGCAATGACAGCCAATCTAAGCTCTCCATGTCGCTTGCCCGTCAATGTCTATTGAAGGCACTGCATTTGTTAGACTCTTCGGTCTTGAATCACTTGAAGTCTGATTTACCTACTGATTTGTCTGTGGAGGAAAACGAATTGAGTGAAGCAGGATCTGTGAAGAATTCAAATCACAAGAACCTAACAAACCTTGATTACAAGTCAACCGCAGCAGCAGGCTTAGCTCAAGCTAATGCAAATGTAGATGCAAAAGAGCCGAAGGGTGGGACAAGTCTGGAGATGATGCAGAATTCTGTCTCCTTCTATGAAGATATTCGTAGGAAAGAAAATCATATGATGAAGCAAGCTGTTCTGGTGAACTTGGCATATGTTGAGTTGGAATTGGACAATCCCGAGAAGGCCTTGTCCACTGCAAAGTCTCTCTTGGAACTTCCAAAATGTTCAAGAATTTATACATTTCTTGGCCATGTATATGCCGCAGAGGCTCTCTGTTTGCTTGACAAGCTTAAGGAAGCTGCTGATCATTTGTCACATTGTCTATCTAAAGGAGATAATGCAGACTGGCCCTTCAGCCAGGATGATTTCAACCAATGGCGAGTTCAGAAAACATACGATTGCAAAGAGTTGAATGGAGAACCCATTGCTGTCAAGAATTCTTCACCCGATGAATCACAAGGCGTTATGTTCCTCAAGCCAGAAGAGGCTCGTGGAACCCTTTATGCAAATTTCGCAACCATGTTTGCTTTGCAAGGTGACATTGAACGGGCTCATCTTTTTGTGATACAAGCATTGTCTCTTATACCGAACAGTCCACAGGCCACTTTGACTGCAGTTTTTGTGGATCTTTCACTTGGTAAGTCTCAAGCAGCTATTGACAAGTTAAAGCTGTGCAGTCGGGTCAGATTCCTCCCAAGTAGTGTACAATTGAATAAATTTTGATGGTTATATTATGTTAATGTGTTCAGTCCTCTTCGCCGATCTAGTTAACAGGTGGATGAGCAATCCTTTTAACAGGATGTGTAACATACATATAGATCAATTCAGAGAATGTTCTTTTTCTTAATCTTTCAGGTCTAGGTTCACTAATGGTGTGGCTGATTGTTTTGAATAGAGCGAACGCCCGCCTTTGGACATTTTTATAGTTTACCTAGCATTTCGAATTGAAAACAGAAGAAAAGGAATCAATCATCAAATTGTTTTCAAGTTCTCATTGTTTCTTAGATGCCCCCTACTTGTTTGCATTCGAACTAGTCTCCACATTTCCAGGCAACAGGTATTGCTCTGCCCGTGCCCACTTGATCTTTGTATTTGGAATCTAGTAACAAGCGAACTGCGAACAATACTGAATGGAGTTTGGAAAGCAAGTTGTTCTCTGTTGTTTTCTGCTGAAATTTGGACATGCATGTATTTAACTTTCTATGTACCATACTGGAGCACAGCTCAAATTGGTACCATATGTCTAAGACCTGGGACAAAGTACCAAAATTAAGTTTATGTGCTTAATGCCAATGCTTTTGAAGTGGTCCTAAAATCTTGGTTATCTCATTTTTTAAACTTTATTTAAGGTGAGTGCACCGAAAAGAAAAAGAGATTAATAATTCCAAGTTAATTTATAAAAAGAGTTATTGACCCAATGATAGTCTAAAGTTTCTTTTTTAAAATAATATTAAAAATCGTAAAAATGTAAATGCAAGTTTGATTCACAAAAATGTAATAGATGTGCTAAGGTGAGTAAAATTGAGAATTAAAAATAATTATTACTCATAAACAGATAAAATTTTCTAAACTTTTAGTTAATTAATCATTGAAATCAGATTAATAACATGTAAATTTATTCACATTTTTTATTATTAAAAAAATAAATGAAGTCAGGTTCACTTATTTTCTTCTTTTCTTCTTGTTCTCTTCATAATCTTCTCGAAGTGGAAAGACATGAAGTTAAAAAATTCTGTGTTTAATTTCTCTTACTTACATTTTTTCAATCGAGCCTGTCGTATAATACTTACTACTGTAAAATACCCGATTAATATAATTTACAAACTATTGCTTCAATCTAAAAATTTATAAAACATTGATAATGGGATGGGATGGTAACAGAGTTATAATAATTATTAAATTATTAACCCAAAATTTAATCAGCAGAACGAGACAAATTCATGTTCTAGATGGACCCCACACAAACTGGATGGTCCACAATTTCTATGACACTGGGCCTAATGGTCTAGTCAAGTCGTACCTGATAATGGTTTTGATTGACAGTTGATATTACGTTGTAAGGAAAACAGGAAACGACAAGCAGAGCACTTATGGACCAAAGAGAAGAAGCCCTTCCCTCCTTCCTTTCCTCAACTCGTGTCTTTGATGCAATGAATCAACCAGACACTTCGGGCTACACAGAAGTGATAACGCATAAATTAAAATCCTTCGTTTATGGTTTCTGTTAGCACTTGAAGAGCGATTGGAGAGGATCATCAAGCCTCAAATTATGGGTGAACTCATTATAATTGCTTAATACTTGGTAATCATAAGTTCATTTTTCATGATATAAGCTGATTTCAATCACCAAAAAATAAAAGAATGAAGCATAAGATAGGAGGATAATTTAATTTTGGGATAACAAAATTTAAAGTATATGATATTTTAGGAATTTTTATTTAATACCCAAAATTTTAAAATTTTTAATTAAGTAATTAACATTTTATAATCTTTAATATCTTAATTCAAAATAATAATTATGTTAATATTTTATTGATTTGGATAACAATTTTTTTTTAATCCATAGCATATAGAAGTTTGCTTGAAAAATGAGTTGCCACCTTAAGTGTTTAGCCATGTATATGATTAGTTGACAATTAATTTACATGACATGAATAAAAAATAATTCCTTAGCCAAATCAATAAAATATTATTACTTTATAAAAAAATTAGTGGCTTAATTAAAAATTTTAAAAATTTAAGTACTGAAATGAAATTTTTTTAAAAAGTTAGATAGTATTTTGTTTCTACGAATAACATAACACGTTGAACTCAAAAGTTACACTGCCTTCGCATGGGACTATTCATGTTGCTGCAACTACTGTTTCAGGGATTTCCATAATAAGCCCATTGGAAACCTGAAAACCATCTACCTCAACAACTCTCCCTGTGCGTCCGTGTGCTTCATATGTTATGGTCCAGAACTAAATTCTGTATGTTCTTGTCTGCATGCATGGAGTTTCTTATGTTTGTCGTTTTACGAACTCAAGATCCAATACAATGTAAAAGGTGACCTTTTCTTTTATTTAATTTGGTAGATTTGGAAGATGAAACCATAAGCATTGATCGTATCCACTTTTGTTGTCTTTTGCTTTAAGGACTCAAAGATAGATTATAACACTATCATCATATTTCTAGGTCTCAGCGGAAAAAGTTACAATGGAAAGAAGAATCGGTTAAATTAGTTAAGAGTAGTTATGATAATCAGTAACATGAAGTATCTGCAAAACCAAGGATATAGAAAACCATTCTTGATTGCTTCCCTTGTCTTAAAGTGATCAAACCACACATACATGCAACAATCTTACAGTTGAAAATAAATGGTGTACAATGAGCAAAACAACATTAATCAGAGAATTAAAGAAAGAGAGATGTTGGAAGGGGAAGGATCAACTGGGGCTCGACATCCTCTCATGTCGATTCCATCTTTCCACTAACCAATGGTCTGGTAATCTGTAGACACAACAATCAGGGAGTATGTAAATATCAGTGAAAACTTTGAAGAACAAGGAAGCTTATGATGAGAAATTGTTAAAGAGTTTTGTAGAAATTTAGGATCTTTTTTCTGGGAATGCTTGGTTTTTTTTTACACTGTGACAACTTGAAGTAGTTAAGATAGAGTTGAGGAGTACTTAACTTGGATGTTAGATCTAAAGAGAGCAAGTGTATCCAGGAGGTGGAGTCTTGCCACAAGTAACAAGGAGTTGAAGAGCGAGAGGGACATAGATGTTAAGGTTGAGAAGCTTCAACTTGAGAGTGGTGCACAAGCAAACAGCAGCTTCAAGTTCAGCTAATCCTTGAAGGACTGGGCAGCACTCATTAACAGCTGGGTCACCGAGTCCAATGTGCACTAATCCACCCAGAAGATCAACACAAGCTCCAAGCTTTAGGGTGTCAATGGAGCATGTATCCTTAGGTGGGCATGGAGTTCCCTTTGGTGGTTTAGTGGTCACTGGAGGGACTGTTACAGGAGGAACAGTCACGGGAGGGACTGTGACTGGAGGGACGTTGATTGGCGGCTTAACAATGGGAGGAACAGTCACTGGAGGCAGAGGCAAATCAACTGGAGGTTTAACAATGGGAGGAACAGTCACTGGAGGCAGAGGCAAATGAACTGGAGGTTTAACAATGGGAGGAGCAGTCACTGGAGGCAAATGAACTGGAGGTTTAACAATGGGAGGAACAGTCACTGGAGGCAAATGAACTGGAGGTTTAACAATGGGAGGAACAGTCACTGGAGGCAAATGAACTGGAGGTTTA